>JADLZL010003758.1:0-15136 GCA_015844335.1 Chrysopogon serrulatus
CCATAAACCCACCATGTCATCATGTTATGCATTAAGCATCATGTTTATTAATTCATTAATCACCAAGCATCAAGTGCATTAACGCATGTCATGGTGTTAATGATCCTTGCACAAGTGATGTTTTGTCTTATATGTTAATAGTGTTTTGAGATGTTGATCATGATTGATGCTCACTAGTATAGCTTGCTATGCATGCCAATTAGAATAGTGTGGGAAAAGCAATTAAATTTCACTTACATGCTTTATCAAGTTTATAAAAGTGATTAAACTAAAAGCAACCTTGGAGTGATTAAGTGTTTGGCTAACTATGTTTAACATCTTAAACATGTTTTACAACTCAAACAATGTAAAAAGAAAGAATCAAATTTGAATTGAATCCGAATCCCAAACCCTAACCCTAGGTGTTGGAATTTGAATTTCAAGTTCACTTTTGAGGAGCTAACCATAATTAATTTTATAAATAAAAGTTTCCAAACTTTGGCACCATTTCAAAGTATGAACTTTGTACTTTGAAAGTATGCCATTGGTTGGGTTTGAAAAGTATCACAACATCATTAATTAATTGCCCAAACTTTCAATTTGAAAATCCTTTTCAAAATCTTGAAATTCAAAAGGTATTTTACCCCTTTCTTAATTGTGCTCAAAATATTCAAAATTTGGGAAAACTTCAAAAATACAGATTGTACATCTCTTTGAGCTCTATAAGTTTGGTAAATAAAGTTTTTCAAGTTTTTGAATAAAATTTGAGGTAATTTCAAAAGTTTGCCAAATTGGGAATTATCCTCTTTTAGGTTTAAATTCAATTTCAGTAAAAACTCTTGACATAAAAGTTGTAGAGTTTGAAAAGTTAAACAACTTTTTATTTTTGGAGATTTTTTATCTTTTATTCAAAAATTGAGAGTAATTTTGAAATCCCAAAAGATTGAATTTAAATCCTTTTCAAAATTCAAACTATATTTTCAAAAATATTTAGAATTTGACTGAACTTCTTTAACCAAAGTTGTAGAGCATGAAAATTTGAGCAATCTTTATTTTTGGAGATTTTCATGTTCAGTTCAAGTTTTAAAAGTAATTTTGAAAATCAAAATGATGACCTGGCTGCTACAGTACCCTGCCGTATCCTTCTTCTCTTTCTCCTCTCTCTACTGCCTGGCCGGCGTCGCCGTGGCTCCGTCTCGATCATCCCGCAAGACGCGCCACGCCGTAAGCCGATCAGCGGCTTCGCCCGCGGCTGGCCACCCTCATGAAACGTCGTCGTCACCTTCTTAAGCACCGGAGCGGGGCGTCGTCATCTTTTTCCTTCCTCCCGCCGACGGCGAGCTTTTTTTCGTCGCCGGTCAAATCCCGACGGCTCATCGCACCACCGTCCTAGCCACCGTGTCAACATCTCCGCCACCTCCCGGGCGACTCGATTAAGCCCGTCGAGCGAGCTCTAAGCACCCGAGGAACCAGCGCGACTTCATCTTCCCGGACCCGGCCGCCGAAGCGCCGCCGAAGCCGCTTTTCACTCAAGGCCCGGCCACCTCGGTGCACCTCTAAGCCCAACCGACCGGCGTCTTGGCTTTGCCTCGCTATCTGGTCCTCATCGACCCTTTGTTCGATCTTTACGCGCGGGACGAAGCGGAACGACCGCTTCGCCGCCACGGAGCGCCGCCGCGCGAAGTTGCTTCATTTCAGGCCAGGCCGCCACCGCAGCTCCTCCACTTCAACCACCTTATCGATCAAGTCTCGGTAAGCTATCTCCATCTTCTTAGACCTTTAAGACGGCTAATCGTGGCCGGTGCGGGGAACGCCACCGCGCCTCCATGGCCAACCCGGCCGAGCCGCCATGTTCGCCGTCGTACCTTCACCGGCCGTCAATCGACCTAATCCGATAGCCCACCGGGTTCACCGTGTCTTGAGGATGGCAAAGGTGCCCTTGGCACCATCGCTAGCTCGCCGCCGGGCGAGATGGGGCGGCACGACGGCGCCCGCCTCCTTTTTTGAACGAGGAAGAAGGGGGGGGGGCAGGCGGGCTCGGCCGGGCCGCGTTGGGCCCAACGGGCCATAGCCCAACCCAAAGTGAGGAGGTGTTTTGTTTTTCTTTTTTCAAAATAAATTTCATTTCCTGATTTTGTCTTTTTTATAATTAAATATTCTGGGCAGTTAAAAAATATAACAAAAATATATTTGTGATCCTCATGATGTATAGTTTTATAGAAAAATGTGTTTGTAGCATGTTAATTACTTTTGTCATGATTAATAATTGCCTCTTTTAATTAATAAATGCATGATGTTTGATTTTTGTAGAGCAACATATTAATCCAAAAATCATGAAACTTTAGGATTAAGTTTGTCATGCTAAAACCAACCTTCACTAAAAATTTGGCACTGTTTGTAATAAGTTTACTTTTATAATTAATTCTAGCCTTGTTTAATGATTATAAAAATAGTTAATGACACCATGTATTAATTAATTAGTTGGCTAATTAATTGTTATTTAATTTATAGTTTTGTTTGGAGACCTTGGATCAATAAAACATCTCTGGTCCAAGGCATGATCTTGTATAGTTATATATAGAGTTGCTCACATGTTTATATAAATGATAAATGCCTAAAGTAGTTTAGTATATGTTTCACTTAGGTTGATTTCCTTTTGATATGATTTGAAGACCATGCACCATTACTACCCTAATGATTCATGACTTGATTGCGTAGTGTTACTAGTGTCTATCATCATATGTGTAGTAGTAGTTAATTAATTAAGTAGTCAATTAATCAATAAGTGTAATTAGCGGCTTTCAACAACTGTAAAAATGATTAATAAAGTAGTAATTAACCTTAATCACCATAGGTTTGATTGACTTTGGGATGGAGTGATGACCCTAGGTCGTTAACCCTAATGACCTTCGACAATTCATTTATGTTGATTGTGTTATGTTATCATTTGTTGTCAAAGTTGTTACTTATGATCTCTTGATGCAACTATACCGTGAAGGAAAGTTGTACTCAAGGTGTAATGTAATTAACTTGTTTCATCCATATTGCATCATCTAGCATCATGTCATACATGTCATTATGTTAAGTATGCATCATTATTACGTGTAGTATACGAGAGAATTGGATCGCGTTGATCAAGCTTCCAAGAAGGTGCAAGTGATCCAATCCCGATAAGGTGTATCCACCGAAGATGCTGGAGCGCCAAGTCTAACTCCTGGAAGCTAACCTTCCCTGCAACGCAGGCAAGCCCCGGATGCATTAAACCCTTTCTTGAATTTCGAAAGTCTTTTATATGTTATGTTGATGATATAATGCATTAGGTGTAGAAATTGTGTGATATCCTACTTTGATGCATTTACCGTACCTTGATACATTACCCAGTATACCTGTTTTTGATTTTGAAATGCTTAGTATACGCTTAGCCTTGCCACTAGTGTAGGATTTTGATAAAACTGTTTTCAAAAAAGTGTGATAACAATACTCCTCGAAGGGAATTTATTTAAAAAACGATGTTGCTTGTTGTCTATCCTTGTTCCGACGGGGTCAATAATATACAACAAGAACATGATGATGAGTAAATCGAGACGTCGGCGGAGTGACTTGCATCGAGGAAGGGCTAGTGCCCCGGTGTAGTGTAAATCCACTTGTGTCGGTTAAGGACCGTCCGTTGTTTGGCGCTGGGATCATGAGGTTATTGGATAGTACTAGTCGCATGCTAATGGCGGTAAGCTCCCTTGTATGATCCATGCGAGAACGGACAACCGGGACGGGAAGTAGTGTGTACCCATACTATTTAGTACACCGTCGACGGTTGTGGCCCGACGGCGTAGGGAAGGTGGTGTCTTCACTACTCTCGTGGCTAGGACCCATTTCAGTGCGGAGAAATGCAAGCGTGAGTTGATGTATGTGAGATGTTCGGTCCTGCATACATCGTGTGGCTAGGAAGCCCCAGCTGGGTATATAAAGCGATTCGAATCGTTGTTGCTCCACGATATGGGAGACTTGATCCGAGTCCCGGCATCGTAGTAATGATGAAAGTGTGAGAATGAAAGGTTTTGAATTCGGCATATGTTTGACAAGTGGTTGTTTCATTAAGGACTGGCTTAGTTTCTTTCCCGTAAAAAGGTGTCTTTTGATCTTGCTAAAGCCTCACCTTGGTTCCTATCAGCCAGCATTCCTGAGTCTTCTCCCCAATTTTTTTAGTCGGGTAAGTCTTGCGGAGTACTTTTGTACTCAGGGTTCTTTGACCCCTGTTGCAGGTGCTGACTAGTGTTGCTGACTTCGATCATACCAGTGGGCTTGGCATGATCGAATATCTTCAGTCTAAGAAGTTCTCTCGCAGGTGCTCTATGGTTCTTCCTTGCTTCCGCAAACTCAGTTAAGTTTTGTTTAATCAAACTCTGATCAAGTGTAGTCATATCTTTTATAACTCTTACGCTTTCTGTTGTTGTATTTGAATAAAAACGATTGTAATACTATAATATCTTGTAAGAAGTCGATCCTGGAGGATCGTGGTTTCATCGGGGTTTCACCCGACAGAGCTTTTTAAGTTATGTGGTACACAAGTATGGCTGACAAAGGTCTTAGGAACAATGTCAGGTGCTTGTGGGCCATATAATTTAGAAGGTTCTGCCACACTGCCTGAAATCTAGTAAAAATCTGGAACGAATCCGGAAAAATTTCTATAAAGTACGGCATTCCGACAACACGGACGAAAAAACATCATTTCTACTTCTATTCTGATTCTACTAACCTCTGTTCTGGATTCCCTACAGTTTTTGGATTTTTCTGAGAAATGGAAATGAACAAGTCAAATATGGAAAAATAGATAGTTCAGAACATGAAAAATTCCGTCCGTTTTCATCACTAGTTTTGGCCGTCATGTGCTACACAACTATGGGTGGACAAAAGCGATGCAACAGATGTGGTCGCACAAGTATGGTAGGCTTATGCAACGTAGCGTGGGTGGAAGGAAATGGATCAAGATATGCAATAATACAAGTTTAGTGAGCAGAGTTTGCATTTTGAAAGTATCTGGCCACAATGAGAACTTGGAACGAGTCTAGGGAATTGAATGCATAATTTGAAAGTACCGGATAAGAACTCAAACAAGTATAGGGAGCTAAATATACAATTTAAAAGTATTGAGATCTAGATGAGAACTTGGAAGAAGTTTTAGGATCCCTAGTGAAATTTGCTCTTTTATTTATGTAAACACTTACTGAGAATCCATAATCCACAAATGGTTCTACAGAATCTTAGATGAAACAAACAGGGGGACAACCTTTCGAAAAAACAAACAAACACGGGGACCAAAAAAAAAGACAGGCTGTGTACTGCTAAAGAGAGTCAAAATGTTTTACAAGATCAAGACACGAGACAAGACAGTATGTACAGAGACTGCACCGTATATTGTACAAGTATTCCGAGCTATCTACAGTTAGCAACATCAAAGCCGCACGCGCGTAAGCCACATGCCACCAAAGCAAAGGAGCCGGCAGAGATGTGCATCCAGCTCATAATAAGAGTAGGAGTGAGTCACCAATAATACCCAGTTATCTTCTAGATGAACAAGTTTCTTCGTCCTATCCAAAGGCCAACCCACTGCTCGTCAATGTCGTAAACAATTATTGGCTGACTACGACTTGTTCGGACCAGAACATAGACGCTGCATATATAATGATACCCGAAAACAAAGTAAAGTTATAATAACATGTAAGTTTGTAAATAAGCATCATGTAAAAGACTGTAAATAGGCATTTGCTCGGGGAGAACATGGAACATTTCACTTTCAACAAGTTATGATGCTGAATTAAAGGTACTGCAGAATGTAACTTTGTAAATAAGCATTAGTTTATATTAATCTATCACTTGTGCTTCTACATTTTATCTTGCTATCACTAAATGAAAGTTTCTACTAACTGTGGTTCCACTCGTTTATTCTCAAAGGACGTACTAAACAAAAGATGAATTATAGAAATTCTAACAGAAGTAATATGTTCACCAGTTCTGTAGACCTTTAACCACCATTAAAATAACAGACATGTGACATATTATGTTTGGGAGCATTATGCAGTGCAAACTAACTTTCCGTAAAAACCTAGGCAAACTATGGCAAATAAATTATCTAAATTTACCAAAAATCACACATATAGATTATATGATGATACACAATCTTGCAAAATATCTTGTCAAACTCGACTTCGTTTGTGAGATATAAAAATAATAAATTTTAAGCCGGAAAAGTCGGTCCGGATGATTTGTTAAAAGTTTATTATTTTTATATCTCACAAACGAAGTCGAGATTGGACAAGATATTTTACAAAATTGTGTATCATCATATCATCTACATGTGTGATTTTTTTGGGTAAGTTTAGACAACTGTTTTGCCATAGTTTGCACATGTTTTCACAGAAAGTTAGTTTGCACTGCATACGCTCCCATTATGTTTTTAGAAAAAACATTCACCTTTGCCATTATAAAAACAACATAAAGTAACCATAAATCTAGAAGTGAATTACTTGCATACATCATTATGAAACTTAATCTAAAGTATTTTCTCATCCTAAGATATTTTGGACTTTTAGTTGGCCTAAGTCAAAGTATCTCAAATATGATGAAGTTTGTACAAAAGAGTACCAAAATGTACCACATCAAAGATGTAAGTTATGAAAATAGTAAAATAAATTTTATATCTGTATTTAATGAAGCTCATTTGGTTGTAAATATTATTATCTTTTACAAGTTTGCCAAAAATAGAATATTCTGACTTAGGACAACACTAGTAACCATTAATTTATAACTAAATACTCACTTATAGCATCTCGAGCATGGAGGCAGACACAATGGGAAAGAGGAGTTGAGGGTGGTCAGGTCATAGGGAGAGAATTAGAGGAAGGTGGGGATACAAACGATGTCATCGAGAGAGGCAAGTGGGAGACGATGCGGTGGAGTGATGGGAGCGATGTGGGGGAGAGAAGAGAGATAGATGGCAGCAGCGGAAGGGTGGTGGCAGCGACGAAAATAAGGATGAGAGAGACAAGACGAATGGGGGCAGAGTGATGAGGGTCTGGATTTAAATCATGAATTCATCGAAGTTGATATTTTTTTCAGGTTTGAGGTTGCTATACATATTTTTATAAAATTTATTTGCCATAGACATGTTTTCTTGAAATATGTTTTGTGATTAAATATCATTACAGACGTGTTTCGTTCTCCGGCCATGGCCCATGGGTAACAACTCATCAAAGACGTCTCCTTTGTACAGAATCGACATGGTGTCATTGTCAAGGTTGTAGCCTTCTTTGTCGATCATGCTCGTCTTCCCTCCCCGTCTGCCCATAGCCCAATGGTAAGGAAAGAGCACTCCCATGTCGCCATCCAATCATGTAGTGCATGATATAATTTGTCCTCGTGCCACTTATAATAGAGGTGGATAACAGAGAACAACAATAAGCTTATATAAGAGTATTCCAAGTTACCTTTTTTTTCATAATGGTAGTGGTGATAATAATAATAATAATAGCTCATATATATTAATGTAGTAATTTCTAAATCTTAAGAATTGACCTTGTGTTTTTTTCCAAATACCAATTAGGTCTTATTTGATACACACAAATACACCTCAATCCGCATGGTTTGGGAGGGATTTGAGTGTATTTTACTTAAATTCTACCTCAATCCCTCTCAACCACGTACGTTCAAATCCCTCCCAAACTACCTGGATTGAAGTATATTTTGGTGTAGCCAAACAAGATCTTAGGATTACTTAGATTTAATTTACTCCCTCCATCCTGTGCAAGGTATTAAAGTAAAAATTTATAGGAAATTATAAGCTATATTCTACTTCTATATATATACTCTCCCACAACACCAATGACACACATACTATTAGTGTCTACCACTAAGTTCAGAATATGGTAATCTCAACATCTGTACTATTAGTGTCTACCTCATTTGTTCTACCCATAATCTATGTTAGAATCCATAGAATACTTTGAATTTGGGGAACAGATTTCAACCTCACTTCCCTTGAAATCTCTCAGTTCTATGGTTTCCAGCTTAATTATGGGGGATCGCGCTATGCATGCCAGCCACTTCCAAGCAGCTACATGACAAGCAAGGAAGCAAACAATAAACCGTTCAAATGCTGGATATTTTTGCCTAAAAAAAAAAGCGAAGACACGGTCACACGAAGGCGAGCTCAAAAAAAGAAAAACGAAGAAGAAGTCTTTTTGACTGGTTTCACTATAAAAGCCTATGGATGCTACTATTCCTATATTCCATTGAGAAACAACACATTGTGTTTCATCGGTTAAGACTCAAGACCACCTTGAGATTGCGAAGCACCCAACCATGGCTTCCACCAAAGAAAATGTTTCTGTGGCGCCCTACCAGCCGCCGCTGCCTCGACAAACCAGCAGCAGCAGACCGCGTCCTCCGCCACCGCTGCGGCCCAAGATGGCCAACGGCGCCACAGAGCCACCGCCGGTAAGCGGCGTCCTCAAATGCACGTGTTTCCGCCTGCCCAGCCGCATCAAGAAACCTCTGCCGCCGCCGCGGCATCCGTCGCCGAAGCTCCGCAGTGCCAGCTGCAGGAGCGCAGTGGCCCCGGACGTGTCGGTGGCGGCGACGGCATCGGCGTCCCAGTCCCAGCGGGTCACCTTCCGCTTCCGGGCGTCGGCGTCCCTCTCCACGTGGTGGCCGTTGACACCGTCAGCCGCCTCCGCCGGTGCCGCCGGCGCCACCGCCACTGCCACCGCAGCTCCTGCTGGCAGCGGCGGCGGGAGCGTCGTCGCGCCGAGGAGGGCGTCGGCGTCGTCGGCGGTGTCACCGACGATGAAAGCCGCGTCGTCCTCGTCCTTCTCGCACTGGCGCTGCCGGTCGGCGTCGTCGTCCCGGCGGGTCATGCCGCACGGCGAGCGCTCGCCCTTCTCTTTCCCCGTGTCGCCGGCGTCCGCGTCGTCCAGCTGCATGAGCACGCCAAAGATACCGCAAGGGTGGTAGCAGAAGTAACTGTGGTGTTTGTTTCGGTTTTTTTTTTTTCAAATTTGTGTTTCGTTCGTTCGATCGGCGCCTAACCAAGCTCCATGTGTTTACATTGTGTATGTACGTTGTACTTTGGTTAATGGTTACTATGGTGTGTCTTAAAAAATGAGATGCATCGTGTCTAGTGAGTTAATTTTCTTTTCATAGCCAAGCTTCTCATGGTGTGACCGGTTAGAACAGTGAGCTCCGCGACTCTCCCGTCCGATCCAGGGCTTGAAGCGTGACACCTTCTTAATTTAAAAAACATGAGAAAGTCTTCTCCTATGATCCAGTTTTAATTATTTCAAAAAAATAGTTTTCCATTCATATATTTTTTCAAAAGAGCAGCAAGAGCTTTGCCGAGTAATATATTAGACAAATAAAAGAAAAAAATTATAAATTAGTTTTTCTTTCATATATTTTTTCAAAAGAGCGGCAAGAGCTTTGCCGAGTAATATATTAGACGAATAAAGGAAAAAGAAATTTTTACAGGTCCTCCTACTAAAATCGAGTAACATAACACCACTAGTTTCCTAAAAAAAAAAACATAACACCACTAGGAACCAAGCAGAACCAGGTAGGTTGAGAGAAAACAACTGCTGAAAAACCAGAAAAACGAGGCCTGCAAAGCAACCATAACAGACTCCAGAGACAAAACAAAGAACTACTAATTCATACTGCCACTGTTTTCCTTTTATATATACTTAGATAATAAATATCGTTATCATGAACTATCATCTTTCAATCTGACTAGCCAGTTCTTTCTTGTTGTGTCTGACAATCCGTTAATGGAAAAAGAAAAGAGAACTAGCCGGCCTGTCACATTTGGCGATTGGTGTAATATATGATATATGGGAGCTGCTTTCTTCATATATGTTTTGTCTGATTGACCTGGATCCAGATGCACGGACGCACGAAGGGTTGTTAAATATCTGATCCATGATTCGACGTGATCTAACATGGCCGCCCGCTCTTCTTCCAGCGTCAGACTACGAAGATAAACTAGTATAACCTCGAGTTCGCTGGGCTCACAAAAGGCTGTACTCTTAAATTGGCAATCGTCAGGAAGAAGGAAAACCATGATCTCTCTGGATCAAACTTCAAATCATTCGTGAGCAGTCGTCAGCAATTTCACTCTCTCTGGATCAAACTTCAAATCATTTGTTCAGTGAAGTCTCCGTTTTTTTCCCTCTAATTTCCATAAACAATGTCAACCTCCTCATTTAAGGTTACTCTTGCAGATTTTCTAGCAAGTTCCCACTCATAACATGTGCTGTCTCACAATTCCTTACAAAGTCAATACCCATTCTTTCCCATCCCAGCAGTGACTGACTAAGGCCTTTTCATTTCTGCAGCAAGCATTGCCTTTGGGAAAATCTAATTGCAGAGAAATGTCCCCCAACCACACAGCCTCCCAAAAGAAGGGTGTTATTTCCATTACTAGTATAGTGCCCGTGCTAACGCTACGGCTTTATTTTAGCGAATGCATATGAAAACAACAAACGATAATATTTTTTCCACTATTGAAGAACGAATAACCAGAGCAGTAGAAGGATATTTATTCCAAGACTGCATCATACTCAAAACTGTAGGAATAAAATATTAAAATTGGTAATATTTTTTAGCAAGGACACACTATTTGCATTAACAGAAGTACAAATCATTGTCAATCAAACAAGGGACTATCTACTGGGCAATTCAGGTGCCTACCATCTTGTATATATTCCTCTAAACAAGAAGTGAGCTGCAAAATTCAAAGAGGCAGAAAACAACAGTCAGATAAAAATGAATTGGGAATCCTTTGAAATTAAGCAGCAACCGCAGTTGCCCATAAGCTGCTCTGAGGACATCCACAGGCGTAATCAGTTATATCAGTTATAGTCCCCAAATGTTTCAGCTTCCTAGTGCTGACAGAGAAATAATTGCCACCTAGATTATATGAGAACAGTTCAAGATTAGAGGTAGTTGCCAACCTTTTTTGCCCTTTGCCTTTTTCTTATTTTATGAAATTCCTCCTAGCATCGTCAGGTGTCGTTGAACTTCATCAATCTATTGAGAAATATCAAACGTTCACCAGAGATTATATAAAAACATAGCCATGGTAATATTTCCATAAAAAATCAGAAAGTATACTAACTGATACTTGCCTGCTCACTGTGCATAAACAATAACAAAAACAGTAGGCACAATCATCTTTTCTTCACTATCGCCGCCACTGTCATACTCATCTCTAAGGTAGGGAAAGTGTATCAATTGGCAGCCATTGTTTCATCATCAGTACATAAACAACAAAAATAAAATAGTGGAGGAAGTGAACTCACATCTGAAACTTTAAAAGAACAATAGCAGATGAACCGTTGTGTCAAAATATTAGTGCAGCAAGAATCAGACCACTGCTAGTATAGTGCCCGTGCTAACGCCATGGCAGCACTTCAAGGGTGCACATGAAAACAGTTGTGTTCTTTTTTTTTTCTCTTTTTTTCTTTTTGCTAGTGTAAGAAAGCAGTAGGAAGCTGAGTGCCTGCCCAATTTTTTCTCCTGTAAAAGAACACAATTATGAGTTTGCAATTGAACAATTAGGTCAGCTTTCCTCACATCACGAACCATCAGTTCTCATGGTATGATGGACGATTTCAGAGTAGAATAACAGGGAATCACATCACAGACATGTAAATGCACATTTCTCAAGAACACGTGAAAACTACACTAAACATTTGTCGACTTTTGATAATTCTCAGCAACTATATCAGCCTTCAACATAGTATGCAAAAACTATTTCCAAAATGTAGTTTTTTTCCGGCAAGATGCCTGCATCAATTAATTTCTATAATTAGAATAGCCCTTGGTTATTTTGATTTTTGAGTTAATACATGATATGATACAAGTAATTATTTGCTACTAATAATTTTTTTCCAACTCAAGTGCAATTTCTCTGGTTGCTTTTTTGAAGCTATATTTTACTTAAATGTCCTCTCAAAAAAAAAAAAACAGAACACAGAATTCTGCCATCACGTATGAGTTATGACTTGACAGCATCTTGTTTACCTTTCCACCATCGATCACTACTACAAGGATCCAGGAAACATATAATTTCAGTTCAGTCATACCTCACATATTCATGTTCCCATGAACCAATATCACTTTCAGAGCCCAACAAACAGCATTCAGGCTCTCCTGAAACAAGATGATGTCTCAGTTCCAGATTCACGAGAACAGCTGAACGCCTGAACCAAAGTGTTCACACATACCTTGGGCTCGGACTCTGGTATTGTTTTAAAATATGACTTGAGAGTTCCAAAGTGCTGGTGGAGGAATTTCAGTGGCTTGGGACTGAAGTCATTGAGCTCGTGGCAGAGCGAATCTCTTGCATGAAACAAATCAGTTTTAGTGTCAGAAAAAGGGTTGGTTGCACAAAAGTACAGGAGTGCAGCTGGAGCACTCAATTATTATTGTCAGACACAAGAAAACTCATCTTAAACTTTACACATTATATAGGCAATAAGAAGCATACAGCACCACAACGCAGACCTGAACCGGGCGGATTTGCGAAGCAAGCATTACCTCATGCTCTCGAGCACGAGCTTCTGCACAGCGGGATTCGTGTCCTGCGCCCGCGTGACATAGAGCTCCAGCAACTTTAGTGTTATGCTAATCAATTTACCAAATAGAGTTGGTGAACAGTCTTGTGCTAATCAATTTACTAAATCAAGACGTTACATAAAGTCGAATTCCAATTTGCAATTGTCAAGCAGGCAGCAGCCTACTCCAATTGGTTTGTGTCACAAACATTCAGTTTAATCGCACGCACTACCAATTGGTTTGGTCAAATTTCACACCTTCAAAGCGGAAAAGCAAATTGATACTGCTATGCTACTACTATCACGCCGAATCTACATCAATTGATAAACATAACTGTTCCTAAGAAGTGAAACTAACGTTAACCACAAAACGAAATCGAAAATGGCAACACTCCCGACGCTTACCTCCACCCCAGCAAAGCAATGGACGAGGACACCGTCTTGGTGGAAGGCGTTCACCGTCTTGGTGACTGACGATTCGGCCTGCTTCACCGCAAGCTCGATCGTCGGGGACCGGCACAGACAGGATCGGCTCTCCTGGAACGGCTCATCTCTTCAGGAAAAGGAGGAAGGAGGCGGCAGCTGGGCGCCGGCAAGGCCTGTGGGGCTCGCGACAACGCCCTTCCTACGCCTAATCCGATCTCGATCCGTTTCCCCGCGATGGGCGCCCGGCCGTGTAATCCGCCGGCGGCCCCCCCCTGCCTCCCCCGCCGTCGGCGGCCCCGCTGGGCGGCCGTTCCAGCGCTTCGCCACATCCTCCTCCGCCTCTCCTTCCTAGGCCCCCTCCGAGGCGGTGTCGACGGCGGCGTTCGGCGGGGCGGCCGAGGGAGAAGTCTCAGGCGAGCATCCGGGAGATTGTTTTTTCCTTTTTTAATTTTTTTTCCCGATTTTCTTTCAGGCGTCCGCGATGCGGAGCATCGGGCGTCATCCCCCCCGCTGAAGCGCTGGCTGAAGCCTGAGAGCCACGTTATCCATCGGATCGCGCTGAAGCCTGAGAGCGGTGATTATTAGCCTTTGATTTTAATAGAGACAATTTGCTGGGTACAATTTTATGGGTACACAAAGACTTGAGGCTCTCAGTAGGGGACGCATTATTGGGTGGACGGAGTGTAATTTCAACTGGTGCCTTATAGTAGAGATTATAGTAGAGATTGACTTTGAAAACAGCTTCCTGTTTGAAGTTATGTTTAACTCTATGCAAGTTTTGCCAAAATTGAGAGCTGGCCTTATCCCCTTTACTTAGAGCAAAACTCTTATTTTTCAAAAAATTTTGTATTTGAGGTTGCAGCACATACCATTTTCCTTAGTATTGTACACTTTCAAACAGCCATTTTAAGACCAAGGTTTCATAAATTGCCCTTTTATCTGTTAAAACCCCCCAAAATTTTCCCATTTTACCATGTGATAATTCAATTTTTCTTTATCTGATATCAGAAGAATTTAGATCTTATAGAGCCCATTTGTTGATGGTGAGTATTGGTAGTTGCATAAAGCCGGAACATCCCCATGAGATAGCTAGGCTTACTTCCTAAAGAAGTATTGGTTAGAATCAACCTTCCCCCCTGATGACATTTTTTTCCCTTTTCCAGGATAGGGTTTTCCAAGTTCTGCTATCACTAGCAAATAAGTTATGGGAGACTCCCCACTTTTCAATTCAAAATGTTGACAAATCTGTCTTTTCTAAAAAAAAAATCCATCGATGAGGACCTCAATTTTATGATAATTATTTTTTAAACCTAGCATCCATTGAAAAAACAATATTATAAGAATTTCATGTTTCTAACTGATTTGTCCTTTGCTTCAACCATTGTCACCATTTTCATTGATCCTAATAACCCATGTTGCGATGGGTTTTCTAATGCATAGGGTTGGGCGTTTAATCATTTGGGTTTTCGGTTTGGTCTATTCAATCTTCAAGAAATTAAGGTTCAAAAACTGAAAACTGAAGTTCTAAAAAATAATTGGTACCAAACTTCCAAAACTAAAATAACTCGATTTGGCATATTTGGTCCACCAAATTGATTGAATAACACTTTATATGTTTTTTCTCATACTCTTGAAACATGTACATAAGTTGTTTGGTAGTTACTTTCAAATCTTTTCTTCTTTGACCGCAGCAAGCACTATAAACATACATATTAAGAGCAACAAATACGAGCATGAACACATTATGCAATTGCACACTATTGGTATAGGTCTATCCAAGTTATTCAGCCTATTCATGTTTTAGGGGCCAAAGATCAAACCCTAACCTGTACCCTGAATTAAAATAAAATCACGACTGGACATAAAATTGATTATACCAATAATTCAGGTTCGGTTGGGTCGGTTATTAATTCTTAGGTAGTTCGTAGCCCAACTATATGCTATTCTCATACCGAGCATAGATGAAGAAAGTCAAGGCAAAAAAAACTAGTGCAACAATACGATTCTGTGCACTGAGGTAGTGATAATTCTAGTGGCCATAAATAAATCTATTTAATAGAAAAAACCTTATCTGATTAATGAAGACCAAAGAAAAAGTCATAATAAATCCATTTTTTTAGAAAATA
>JADLZL010003759.1:0-239367 GCA_015844335.1 Chrysopogon serrulatus
TTTTCTTTATGCATCCATGACACTCTGGTCGTGCTACCCACGCACGAGGAGGCCAATAAGACCGCCGATGCACGCACTTTAAATCGAGGCCCGATTGGAGCGGCCACGTCCCCGGCCTAAACCTACCGTGCTAGCGGCTCGGCGCTGCGTTATAATGCGGCCGGCCGGCGGTTCCAGGGGGACACCGGTGACCTCTGGCGCATGACAAGGTCACATCCTTAGCGCTATGAGACAGGGCAACACAGGCGGTCGGTGAGGGCAAAGACACATTGCCGGGCATTACGGCAAAATGAAACTACATACATAACAAAAATATGACAATGCGTCATTCATATATAGCGTCTCCGAGGCGCAATACACATGCTAATCCTAAAGCCCTTTCGAGGCGCATCTACATCGAGGATCGCCCGAGCAGTCGAGATCCTCTACTACCTGGCGGCTGCATCGAAGGCTCGGTGCTCGGCTTCTCCTTGTCGCCCGACCGGCGTGGTCCGTTAAAAACCGCCTCGGACCGAGCTCCACCGAGGGATAGTGCGACTCGGACAGCGCCAGCCGCGTGCCAGCGGCGGCGCATGCCGCTCCATGAACAAAGACCGCGTCTGCTCCGGCTACGGGCGGCATCGCACCGAGGCGGGAGGCAGAAGGGTGGCGCTCTCCGAGCACGTCCCGATCGTACATCCCCCCATACGGGTCGGCGAGATTCGGCGGGGTCACATGGACAATCGCGTCTTCCCCTCTCCTCGGTAGCTGCAAGGCAGCTTTTCAAGTCGTCGTGCCGCCGCCCCGCGTTCTCCATCCATTTGAGAAATAAAAAAGTCACGACTGATGAATCTTTGTCAAATGAACAAATACGGCAAAGGCGTGCTTTTGTTGCAACTTCGGACCGGCGGCCTACCGCTGGCTAGCGGTGGATGTTTCACGCGTCGACTCGTCGACAAATTTGTTGAGATCGCGCGGCTTCGCCCTCGAGCTGCGGGCGAGCACTGAAATCGGCCTGAGGAAATTTAATAGCCCGCGGCAATAGAAAGGGGAGGACATACCCGGTCACCGTGCACATAGCAGCGTTCGATTGCGCCCAGCGCGCACGTTCGCTGCGGCGGCGCCTCGAGCGGCGTTTTCGGCGCTTCAGCTCTCCAGCGTCGGCGCGGCCGTCGTCGCCTTTCCGCGGGCGACGCCCGAGGTTGCGCTTTCGGCGGGCCGACCGACTCCCTAGGCTTTTTTTTTTTTCGATGGAGCCGCTCGTTGTCGACCTTCAGCTTCGTAGGCGGCCGCCCGGCTTTGCTCAGGCCGACGCGCCCGCGTCTCGGCGGCATGGGCCCGCTCCTACGAGACAAAGCAAGTATGAGCTCCGCCTTAGCAGCGGACAAAGCGATATAATGGCTTACCAGGCACGGCGGCGGCGACCTCCGAGATCCGGCGTCGAGGTTACGGTACTCGGCCCGGCGAGCTCGTCATCCACCACCTCCCACCCGTTCGCCTCGGGTCGATGTAGAAGATTGCGGCCGAGCCGCACGGGCTCCCTCCAGCCCAGGCGCACCTCCCGCCGCGACCTCCTCGGCTCCTGCTTCGACCACGCTCCCGGTCTCCAGGTGGCGCCACCCCTTGCCAGCGGGCGGCAGGGGCCAGGCGGCCCGGAAAAGGGCCGCAAACGCCCCTCCCCCACGGTCTGCGGCCGAGGAGCAGCGGGACTCGCACCCGAGCAGGGGCTGCCCTCCCCTCGATCCAGTGGCCGAGTCGGGGCTCACCCGCATCGTTAGGGCAGGCGGGCTACCACCAGGGTGACCGGGCGTCGCCCTCCCCCCCGCCACATTTGGGGTCCTTTGCCACGGATCATTTAAAAAACAGCCCAAGTTAACTTTGGACATCACCGAGGAAAAAGCAGAGTTGCGCACCAAAGGTTACTCACCGGATTGGGCCCAGGCGGTGCAGCCGGCGGAATCGTCGAGGGGGCCCTCGGAACTACTCGCCTCTTCTTCTTGATCGGGGGACCTCGTCGGGCGCTTTCGGACACCTTTGGGGGGCGGCCTCCGGTCGGCATTTTCTCAAACACCGGTCTGCGTGACCCGGCCAGGCCGCCCGGTTTTCGGCGCTTGGCGTCGGACACGTTGATCCAGCGTCTACGTGTCCTCCCTCGTCTTAAACGTTCGAAAGGACGGCGGCCGTTTCCTCCGCCCACACTCCTCGCCTATCCGAATAAGCGAAGCGGGGAGGCGCAAACTCCTTCACGCCTTTACCGGCGAGGGTGCCTTCGCCCGCGCCACCCTTCGCCCGTCGGACCTTTTCGCAGCGCTTAGGGACTGCTTTTCCCCCCTGCCTTCGGCCTCCTCTTTGTCAAAGCATGTCCTCACTTAATCTGCGGATCTCCTCCATCGACGCCCGGTTGGTCTACACCCGATCGGCCATGTGTCGTCGGGGAACATCGACACATACAGTAGCGGTCACGCATACCGCATCGACATGGCGATCGGTTAAACCGACACACACACACCTAACATTATGAAAACAAGGAACTCACCGCCCGGTCGGGGTTGCCTAGGCTATATGGCCTCTGCATCCCAGAACTCTTCAATCGAGGTGCAGCCCGGCAAAAACGGCGTGAGTCGCCGAAACAACACCTCTGCGAGATCGGCCCAAAGTCTCCGCGTCGGATCGTCGTCTCGAGTACTCGTACCCCGGATGTTCCCGCTCTTTGCACGGGTGAACGCGTCGTAGCACAAAACTAACCGCCACCGCCACCCCTAGTCCGGGTTCATAGTGCGAATGATGCCGGCGACTCCTCCACGCACCATCTCGGCGGACGGCGCCGCTTCGGTCCGATTCTTTGTTGGCACACCACCACTCGTTCACCTCGTTCGAGAGCTGCGGCTCGGGGTTGCTGGTGACAGAACCCTTGCGCGTTCCACCCCTTAATTGAGGAGTTGAGCGGCGGTCAAGATAATGGTTCTTCATCTGCGTCGCGCGGAACCGAGATAGAGGCCACCAGAGCGCTACCTTAAGCGAGCCGGCCCGATTGAAAGCCCTCAAGCGAAGAAGAGATGGCGGAAAAAGATTGAAATGGGGAGGAATGCCAAGCGCCTCCACGAAATGAATGAAGAGCGGATAGATGAAGGATGGAGTTAGGATGAAGATGAATAAGGGCGAATTTTGTAATGCCCAAAACTTGCGAAGGAAGGGATCGCCGGCAGCCCGAATCCGGCCGGAAGTAATCGCGAACACCACAAGCTCATTGTTGTTCGCGGGTGTGAAAAAAACTTTCACCAGCGGTGGGCGCCAGCCCCATACGCCTCATCTAGAAGCACTCCCTCCCGGGCGAGCTCGTCGAGGACCGCTGGAATGGTCGATTCGCCCGCTCCGGCTCTGCATTGGCGGACCTCCGGATCCCCGGATCTCCGCTGCTCCGCCCCGCCGCCGCCGCCAGCGGAACATATCCTTGCCACCGCCCGGCCATTTCGAATCTAGGTTTTTCCCTATCCAATGCCTTATTTGGCGATGTGGGAGAGAGAAATGGGTTTTCGCAGTTGAAGGCAAGAAGGCCCGTCGAGCGAGGCGCCATGAGGAAGGTGGAAAGTGCAGCCGGTGCCCTCACTTGGTCCTTAAATAACCGTCACTCGCTACGGTGGTGGTGTTGGGAGCCGCACCGCCGCCGCCTCCCCTCGTGGAAAACCTGCGCCGTGCCACTCCGATTCCATCCGTCGGGTGTTGGGCCGCGCGGCGTGTTCCGTAGAGTGTGTTGAGTACGGTAGGCCCGATGGGGCTGGCAGCGAAGTTTCGCACCGGTCGCGAGCCCCTATACTGTCTAAATATCTTGGTCGCCCGGAAAGAATAAGATCTCGGGGGACTGCATAAGATTGGAAGAATGATTTTCGACAAGTTTGATCCCGGCAACGATTTCCTTCTTCATCTACGGTCTCGGGGACTACGTGGTACACGTCACCTTCGGTGACTTGGCGTGGTACACGGTATCCGTCTTGCCGGATATTTTTCTTTTTCTTGAGCACCTTGCGTCTCAACAAGTGGGACCTCTGGCGGCTCCTCTCTCGCCTCGGCGACCGCCACGTGTCCCGGGTTGTGTTTTGCTCCTCTCCGGCATCGTGCGGTCGGCCTCGGTGGCGCCGGCCGCTCCGATTTGTCGGATCCGCCCGATCGACTCTCGCCCGCCCCCGGACACCGTCGGAGAAATCACCGGCTTTGAGGAAGGCGCCCGAAAAGGTCCCCAAACTTGGGTCGAGACACGCAAAAGCTGCTTTCGGGGCCCCAGGCGTAGGGGATTGCTCCCGAGGTATCCTCAGGCTGTGGGCTTGGGCCGGCGGTCGTGAGGCCCAACCCGAGAAGACGATACCGAGCGCCGCTGAAGACCCTGAGTATGGCGCACGGCTCGGCATGCGAGGGATGATCCGTCCGGGTCATCGGTGATTAGTTACCTTGTACATAAGATTTCCTGGTCGGCTAATTGATACGTCGATCAGGGAAGGCGAGATTAGATTGATCTTGTAACCCTGCCCCCCGGCTATATAAGGCGGGCAAGGGCCCCCCTCAAAACAGATTACTTCCCATCATAATCCACAATCAAGAACACGGGACTAGGGTTTTACGTCACCTTGCCCGGCTGAACTGTCTAAACCCGTGTCTCGTGTTACTTTCTTGCTCTTGATCTCGCACACCTCACCACCCTCGATCTCATCTACTACCTCGGGCACCCCCCAAGGTAGGCTGCCGACCAGATATCGCCGACAACGCATGTGCACGAGGCGGCGCCGCGGTCACAAGCACCCGACTCACTTTGTAACACCCTAGGTGTTAGTCACTAGCTAAGCAGTGAGATCAGAGTTAAGCAAGATATATTCAGTAATGGTCTTGATCCCTAACTCATATCCATCATCATCTACTTTTATTATTAAAGAAGTCTGATGAAGATGAGCATCAACAATCCCTTGAGTAAAATAGAAACCCTACATTTCTATTTATCCCCATCCACACCTTACCCATCTATTCTCTAGTCCTACATACCACCAGCAGCACCTCCCTCCCCTCCCACGCCACTTCTCCTTCTTCACCTGCACAAAGGCAGCCACTCCTCCTCCTCCTCCCTGCTCATGGCGCCCTACCCCTTCTCCATGAAGGGCAGCTGCTGCTGCTCCTCTTCCCTTCCATCAGCAGCAAGTGCAGCAGCCCCCTCCCTCTCCCATCTCTGATTTCGGCCAGCAGAGAAAGGGAGGAGCAGGGGAAAAGAGAGGAGAAGGAGAGGAAGAAGAGAAGGAGGAGGAGAACGACCAGCCCTTGATGGAGGATGACGGCGACCTGCTGCTGCTCTTCCCCACACCATCACCCTCACCGGAGAAGATGAGGACAGCCCCAAGTTCATCTCCTCCAAACCCTAGCCATGGAGGAGCACCATCTCGGTCTCCTTCCTCGCTGCAAACCCAGCCAAGATACTACTGTTGGAGCACCCCAAGACCATGGTGAGCAAGTCCCAACCCATCTCCCTCATTTTCCCCAACCCTAGCAAGCATCCCCATGAAAGCCCCCTTTACTTATGTGCTGATTTGGGCCGCTAGAACAGTTTTGGTGGTAGTGATGTTTATGTGGTGATAATGGTGTTTTATGTGGATATGGTGAATACAAAGTTATAGCTAACTTATTTATCTTGCTTGTCCTAAAATTTTTTGACCATAGGTCTGGTGGTTTAGGAGTTATGGATTTTAGAAATTTGCTGTCAGGTTTTGCATATCCTCTAGACAGATCTGAATGTGTGGTTTGTTTGAGTTGTGTACTTCTAGAATCATGTCTTTAAGATAATATATAAAGTGTAGTACTTTTGTTAAGCTTTCTAAAATGTCTAAGAAGACTACTTTTGGTGGGCTAAATCTCTAGTTATGAGCTTGAAAAATAGAGTGACTAAATCTGTCCAAGTCTGAACAGAATTGAGTCTTGGTATGGTTTGGTCTTTCAAATGTGTGAATTAGCTTTGGATAATAATAGGAGAGTTATAGACAATTACCTAAGATTTCTAGAAAGTCTAGGTTTACCTCTTTTTGATGTATATAACTCCAACTATGGTCCAAAGATGTGACTGCTATGCTGCTGTCCAGAACTTGTGTTATACTTGAAGTGTTTGTCTCCACTTGGTTTGTTTTGTATGTGTAATAACATTATTTCCTAACTTTCAGTAGTGATAGTTAAGTGGACTTAAGGCACTTTGAGCCTAATTAAGTAATGTGCAACTTAAACTTATGATGGACCATCAATAGCTAATAAATAGTTATGTATGCAAGTGCTTGAAGTTAGTCTTGATGCATACTCTATTAGTACCTTATAAGCTTATTCGTGTGACTTGCTTCTACATGAATGGTCTAAATAAATAGGTAACCAACTTTACATACCTCTAACCTACTGGTTGTATATGGGCTATTATAGACTACTATACACTGTTGGTATACGTTGCATTCAAGTTCCTTGTTTGACCGAGTTATATAAATAAATGGAAAGGGGTATGAAAACAATTTAATTAGGAGTGATCATTATGTTTTTATGGTGTTTATTCATAAATAAATGGAAAGGGGTATGAAAATAATTTAATTAGGAGTGATCATTATGTTTTATGGTGTTTATTCAATAGATGTCAACTGTTGATAATGTTGGTTGTGCCCAATTTGATGTTTAAAACATGAGTGAAATATTATTTTTCTCTATTTATTCCATTTGCAGGCTTTCTGGATATTTTCTAGAGGTTTGATGATTTCACCTTGGCTTGCTGTGAAACTTGTCTATAACAAAGTTATAGACAACCTATATATCTAGCTTGTGTTAAATTTTCATAGCTATAGCTTTTATAGTTTGTGGGTTATGGCTGTGTAATATTCAGCTTCAGAAATGGCTTCTCTCTGAAATTTCTAGACCTGATCCTGTATATATGTAATTTTGACCTACTAAACTTGTGAATCATACTTTGATGATTAAGAATGAATTGTAGGCAATTTCATAAGCTTTCTAGATTGTCTTGTTGTAAGTTATTTGGAGTTGTGGAACTCTAGATATAATTTATTTACTCAGCTGCTATATGTATGTCCAGAAATTGGTTAATTCTAGTTCTAGTTGTTTCCTTTGTGTGTTGCTAAGTGTGAATCATATCTTTATTGATGGTTAAGTAATATACACCTGAGATCTTGTATATTGGTGTTATATTTGATATGCTAGTTACACCAATGTTTGACATGATTGTGACTAGTTTACTCTCTAATTACTTTTATCTTCTAGTGTGGCTTGATGTTTGTCTTGCATGCTTGAGGGCTACATATTTTTATTGGCATTCTGCATATTGATGCACTTGCATTTTGCATCTCATCTAGGTACATTAGATGAACTACGTGAAGGATGAGGTGTGGGAGCCAAACCCGAAGATGGTGTTTGGTGGACTTATCCTGAAGACAGAAGGACCGGGAGTGCATGCATAGAGTGGAGATATTCTACAAGATGGTGCAAGCTAACTTGGCCTGACTTTGGGTCATATTCTAGGCAAGCCAGGAGTATTCTAAGTCTCCCACCCTTTTATAAAATGCAATTGAGTACTTAATGATTGTTTATTGCATTAAGTTATAGTAGTTGGTTTGAAAACACTTGCTGCATATATATCCTCTCCTTGTCCAACAAATTATACCTTGAATCCTATTTAAGTTCGGGGAATCGAGATAAATGCTTAGCCATGCTTAGACCGGTAGAAGTCGGGTGATTCTCGTCATCCGCGAGATATAGGTTGTTACTTCTCACAGTCACGGTTGGCTGTATGTACTATCGTGGAAAAGAACCAAGTGTTAAAATAAAAAAAGACCGGGTAGGGACGGTGGACCACAATGCGAGTCGATTAAGGATTTGGACATGTTGTTTCACTCTTGGTCATGTTGAACGCAGTCTAACACATAGTTGGCACGGCCCTGTGTGCCAAGTGGCCATGGCTTCGGTAGCTCAACTCAAGACTAGAAAACGGGGCGGTTGGGCAATTCGCGGGATAGCGGCATACTAGACCAAGGGCAAGCATGTCTAAGCGATCCTGGCGTCGTCCTTGGGTTATCATGGTTTGAACATCCTGGCTATCCGACTTTCCGGTTTTGCCGACGCGAGAACGGGGCCCACGCCTGAGTTGTACCAAGAGTAATCTAAGGCGACCACGGCTAGGTCTGCATGCGGGTGTGTCTTTGGAAATACCCCCACGAGCTCGGTTGAAATCGATTCGAATCGTCGTCACTCCCCGGATAGTGAGAACTTGATCTTGTGCGGCACCGTAGAACTCACTAAATAATGATGGTTCTAAAATGATGATGATGATGATTATGATGATAGCTGTACTAAACTGGCTATGGTTATTAATGCTTGTTATAATAACGTGATTGTTTAGTACGGAGAGGCTAATCTAGATGAAAGGTTGATGAATAATAATCTGCTGCTAGTATAATAAAATATTGCTCTCATATAATATGCTTTTATGCAAAATATTGTCAAGCTAGCCCCAACTACATGAAGCCTTGTATACTCCTTGGTGTCACTTTATTTCTGGTTTATGACGGGTAAGTCTAGGTGAGTACATTCTCGTACTCGGGGTTTATTCCCACTTGTTTGCAGGTTGTGATGTATCATGGCTACTACAAAAATTGGATGGCTCCTACCATAGCGGAGGAGTATGATCATGGGCATGATCTTTCTTGTCTCTCTTGTCTCTAATGCTTTTGTTGGAGTTGACCTTCATACTGGCATGTATTTAAACTAAGAATAATGTTAATTTCAAATTACTTTGCTTTCGCTACTTTTGAACTTATGTTGTAATAATTATTTTGCACTCGATGTATATTGAACTACTTGTGAAAAGGATGTAACATTTGGCTTGTTTTGTTGAATCATTACGATCTTGACTTATATGTTGGTTGGTTTGAAGTTCTTCGAGATTTCAATGGACTACCGGGATTATATGGGGTCAAGTGTGAAGATTTAGTCACTTCGATGATTGTTTTTATACTTGTACTCTTATAATTTGGGACGGTTCTGTTACACTCATGCTCTCCAACACGGCGTTACTCCTCTGGTCGACGCGCAGCAGAGGATGGAAATATCCCGGAAGCTGCGCCTGCCTCTTCGCTTCAGCTGGCGGGCTTCTTTTTTTTTTTAAGGGACGGCAGCAGCAGACATGCACTGCTCTCCACACTAAGTTAGAGACAGCAGGAGGAGGCAGCAGCAAGAAATAAATGGCAGCACCGGCCAGGCCATCATGAGCTTCTGCACTTGGACAAAACTACATGCAATGATGCAAGAGAGTCGTCCTCCTTCAAAACACTTGAGCAGCAGTAGCTCCTGCATGCAGTAGCTGGACACAACCAAAAAGGCATCCCACGAAGCTTCCTTTTCCTCCTTTTATTTCTCATTAATATTTGAATGGCCAAGGTGCACGCAAACCAGGAGCTGTTCCCACTTACGCCGAGCAGACAAGCAGCATCTCAACTCACCAACAGCGGAGCCAGAAATTCTTGTTAACGAGAGATAATTTCTTGTTGACCAACAGCTTATACAGAGCACCCGAGACAGAGCACCCGCCGCTAGAATTTCTGCCGAGAGAACAAGAAATTCTTGTTAGAGAACACAGCCCAAAAAAAGTGCTATCTCATCTTAAAGTTACCAAACTAATTTTAGCACTTGAGATAGTTTTTCATAAATAATTTTTGGGCTTTCTCATGCATGTCACCATGTCAGTAATCACAAAGAATATACAAATGAGACACACAATTAGTGACACTAGATAAACATTGCGACTAAAAGATTTTTTTATAGTACAACTATCTATCTTAAATCAGGTCAAACACTTATTTACTCAACCTTAGACCGGTGAAATGAAATGCCCTACAAATATACCTTCACCTTGCGCATTCCATTTCATCTCCTTCGGTGTTGATGCAACACATGCACCAACATGCAATCACCACATGGCTTTTGGTCCATAGATCTTGACCTCCTCACTTACTCTTCACCATTGCTTCGGTCCTTCGACGCCAAGCCTTTGCTTAAGCCTCGACACTCGGTACCAACAGCTTTAAAACCTCCAACTTGCCCTTCACCATTACAATCGGTCCATCAAGCCAAGTCTTGTCTTGATCTTCTCCACCTAGCCACATGACTCCCGTCATGTATCATGTACAATAAGTTTCTTTATCACACTTAGGTGAGCATCACAATATGTCCAAGCAATTTCAACCACCATGGCATAGGTTGCTCACACAAGTGTACCTGTAGATTAATTCTCTGCAAATCTCATATAAGCACAATTAGTCCACCTAAGTTGTCACTCAATTACCAAAACCAAACAAGGACCTTTCACCCGATGGCATCAAGCAAAGGAGGTGGAAGTGCTTTTGTAACAGATTGTACCCTATGGGACTGAGGAGAGGAGAGAGGGAGAGATATCTGGGAGGCCCGACATATGGAGTGGTCCTAATCGGATATGAGTAAAACATCAAGTTTGGGGCTAGAGACACTTCTCATGGAGCCCTCATAACGACTTGCAATTTTCTCAAAGGGAAATCTACAGATTACATCATAATGTGAAAGTCCGAGAGAGACCCGGGCTGTCACATTATCATTATACAATTGATACCACGGTTTATACATCACGAAAGTATAAGTTACAAGGTATTACATCACTTGGTAACACACCTAAGTACAACGTATTCTAGCGATAAACACACATATATCCGTATCTGAGTGGACGTAGCGTCTTAGCGGGTGTTCACGAGAGATCATCGAGAATCAGGGTAGAACATCGGTGTTGGGGACCAAAATACGGGCCCCTCAAAGAAAGCCCAAACAAACGCCAAAACTTGGCCCAACGGGCCTCCCACCATTCAAATGCGGGCTATGGCTCTAGCACACCGGGGGCCAGCGTCAGGCCTCGGCCCGTCAGAGCCCACTCGGCGAGGGCTCGGACGGAGCGCCTCTCCGTCCCCGCCCGAGCCCCCCCCCAGGCTGGGGCCTCGGGACGGGGAGCCGACTCTCCGTCCTTGAGAGCCCCGGCCGGACAGGCCTCGGGCAGGGGGCGATTCTCCGCCTCGCCCGGCCCACGGCGGGACAGGCCTCGGGCAGGTCGCGCCGCACTTCTGGTCAAACCGGGCTTCCGATTTTGACGTATAACCACCGCCCGCCTTCCCACGGTGCTTGTCGGATGGCGAAGATAGGAGCCGTCCTATCACGGCTCTTACCCGCGCTCAAGATTACGTTATCCTCCGCGGTGGAGGCCATACCTACCAGCTGTGGAACAACTGTATTTTTCTAATCTTTCGACGGGACAAGTCGCCGAGGCCCCGAGGCGGCGGCCGCCACGCCAAGGGCCGTCACCCGGCACCACCTTCCATACGGGAGTCAGGCCAAGCAGCGCGCCGGCCAAAGCAACAGTGCCTCCCGGGTTTTCTGAGCCCGGGATGGGCGGCGACCGTCCCAATGACGGCTCTCCACTGTGCCAACCGCCCCGCGTACGGCAGCAGGCACCAAGGCCCTCCAAGCCTCGGAACCAGGGGAAGTCAAAGCTACAGCACGCTACAGGGGTCAGATACGTCTCCCCCGGT
This sequence comes from Chrysopogon serrulatus, assembly GCA_015844335.1. Lineage (NCBI taxonomy): Eukaryota > Viridiplantae > Streptophyta > Magnoliopsida > Poales > Poaceae > Chrysopogon > Chrysopogon serrulatus. The sequence goes on from JADLZL010003759.1 coordinate 11,595, forward strand.
CGCTCCATCAACTTCTACAGGAACACCTGCTCTGTCCGCCGCCTGACAGAGGAAGCGACTCCTCGAAGGCGCGCCCATGCCCTGCGGTGCCAGCACTACAGTGCCAAACCCCACACCAGGGCCACGGCACAGGGACGGCGGCAGGCTCCGAAGCCCCGGACAGGAAGGGAAGACGACTTCCCACGCACGCCAACTCTTTGTAAGCCTCGGCCACCCCCTTACGGCTATAAAAGGAGGAGGCAGGGGCCCGTAGACAACAGGCTCATTCAGGTAGACATAGGCATACACACAAGCTCGACATTGGCAACCCACACGATCACCACGAGACTTGGGACCAGGTCCCTCTCTCGGCCCGCTTGTACACCCTACCTACAAGCACTTAGGTGCAAGATAATATAAGAACATCTCTCCCCCACTGGACGTAGGGCCTTCTCTTGCCCGAACCAGTCTAAACCCTTGTGCCCATCTTGCACACCATCCGGAGTTGGGAGCACGCACCACAAATTCACTCGTCGGGGCTAGGGCCACCAGTTCTAGCACCGACAGTTGGCGCGCCAGGTAGGGGCTGTGCGTGTTTCATCTCTTTTCCGCCAAACTTCCGGATGGCCGGCGGGACGCGACGGCGCTTCTCGGGGCGTTCGACCCCGACTCTCCCCCCGCCAGCCCGGCGGGCCAGGGGACCTGATCGGTTCGGTGAGCTCGAGTTCGTGTCGGCCCGGAGTCGGTTTGACATGGAGCTACTCCCGGCGGGGCTCGGGGACCCCCATGACGTGGCCCCGGCAGATCAATCGCCAGCCGGCGTAGGAGGAACCGGCGCGTTCTCGTCGTGCGGGCGGACTCTGGCGGCGCCGGTGGACTAGAGGAGGACTTCGGCTGCGGTGGGCGACACCTCTTGCGGGGGCGCTCGGCTGCCGCCTCCCACCCCAGGCGTTTGGCCTGGTCAATGCCACTCTGGCGCGGCATTGATCTCCACAAATCATGGGAGCTCGGAGAAGGCGCCCGCGTCGCCGTCGGCGCTCCACGGAGCAGCCCAGCGTGGACATCCCCGACGGATCCGTCCACGCCTTCGAGGAGTACCTAATCAGGCTGGAGGAACATCGACGCCACTCCGGCGCGCACTACGTCCATCCCATCCGGCGCTACCTCGAGGATACGGAACCCAGGGGGTTCATCCCGGATCACGCTTTCGCCTTCGGCTACCCCGACTCCGACTCCCCGGACGACATGTACGACCCGACGCACGAGTGCTTCCACGTGGAGGTCCGTGACCTCGGCACCGACGGCCGCGACAGCGACGACGAGGAGCGGGATCGTGACCCCAGGCACGCTGCCGGGACCGCTCCAGCGGTTGCAACCCCGGTGGATCCTAACACCTCCCAACCACAGGGAGAGCGGACTCCACCGCCGGCGGCTTCCTCCCGAGGGTGGAGGATCCAGCGATTGCGCCCGGGGGCAGCGTCGGCACACCGTCGAGCAAATCCGCGACCTCAGGGCCAAGCTTGACCACACGACCGCCTTCAGCTACAGCAGAGGATAGACGCGCTCGAGCGAGGTCACCGCGCGCCGCTCAACATGAGCCCTTGGCCTTGGCGCGCCGCACGTCCACGAGAGGATCATCAGCGATGAAGGGGGCGGCGGCCCCCATCTTCCAGCGAGCAAGCTAGAACGTCGCGGTTGCAGTCCTGCTTCTCCGAGCAATGCCGGAGCCCTCCACCCCGGAGGGGCGCCGCATCCGTGACGAGATGCGGGACTACGCCGAGACCGCTGCGGTCCAGCAGGCCGAGCTTCGGCCTCACGCCTGCCAGAAGGGCGAAGGGCCGAGCCGAGGCGCTCCCCGGGAGGAGCGCGAGGCCTCGGTCCACCAGGATCCCTCGCGAAGATCAGTTCACGAGCGCATCCAGGACAACAGCGGCAGCCTCGATGGCGGCGATGCACGCAACATCGTGAGGGGAGGCAAGGCGCGGGACCAACGCGACCGCCCGGCGCGCGAGGCGGCAGTGCGACTACGGCGATGACCGCGACGACACGGACCCCGGGGCCTCGTGCCTTCAGCCGGGGAGATCCCGCGCCGCCCGGTTCCCCGCCGGGTTCCGCCCGACCCGCCAACATCACCAAATATTCGGAAGCGAACCCGAGGTTTGGCTCAACGACTATCGCCTCGCTTTGCCAGCTGGGCGGGGCAGGCGACAACGAGCTCATCATCCGTAACCTTCCTCTTCACCTGGGCGGCGCGCCGCTCGGGCATGGCTGGAGCACCTTCCCGCCCGCACGATCTACGGCCCAGGGGCGACTGGTCAAATTCTTCGTGGGGAACCGGGGGGCACATCGTGCGCCAGGAACTCTGGGACCTCCGTTGCCGCCCGAAGCCCGACAAGTCACTCCGTGACTTCCTCGCCCGCTTCTCCAAAGTGCACTGAGCTGCCCAACGTGGCGGCGCCGCCATTATCAACGCGTTCCTAGGCGGGACAACCTGCAAGAGGCTGGTCCACGAGCTTTAATTTGGAAGATGCCCACCACCGCCAACGAGCTGTTTGAGGTGGCCACGAACTTCGCCTCCCGCGAGGAAGCGGTGGGGGGGCCATCTTCCGCGGTGCCACCAACAAGGGAAAGCGAAGGATGAAGGAAAGGGACGCGGCTGCAACCAGCGGCGAGAAGAAGAGCAAGAGGGGCAAGCGGAGGGGCAAGCACGGCAAGAAAGAGGAGGACTCCGAGGATGAGCTCGTCGCCGCGGCCGGCGCGCAAGGCACCCCGAGGTCCCCGGGGCCCGAGGCATTCGACGACATGCTCAAGAAGCCATGCCCCTTCCACAAGTTCCCATCAAGCACACCATGGGGAGTGTGACTTGGCTGCCGCTTCTACCAAAAGCTCCCCCCACCCGAGGACAAGAGGAAGAAGGAGAAGGAGGGCGAAGGCAAGGGTGACCGGGTTCCGGAGGTCCACGATGTCTTCATCGTCATCGGGGGTCTCCCGGCGAATCTCTCCCCCCGCCAGATCAAGCGAGCGCCGAGAAGTGTTCTCGGTGCGACCCACCCACAACGGTACTGCCGTGGTCGGCCCGCGCGCCATCACCTACGGCATCGATGACCATCCACTCTACGTGCCGAACCCTGGGAGGTACCCGCTTGTGGTAGACCCCGTTGTTGGCAACGTTCGGCTCACCAAGGTGTTGATGGACGGCGGCAGCGCCCTCAACATCCTCTACTCCGACACCCTTAGCCTGTTGGGAATGGAGCGCTCGCACCTCTGACCCTCCAACTCCCCCTTTCAGGGCATCGTGCCGGGCAAGCGAGCCTGGCCCCTCGGGTAAATCGACCTCCCGGTCGTCTTCGGAACGCCGTCGAACTACCGCAAGGAGGTCATCACCTTCGACGTAGTTGACTTCGGGGAACCTATCACGGCATCCTCGGGCGTCCCGTCCTTGCGAAGTTCATGGCGGTCCCGAACTACACGTACCTCCTCCTCAAGATGCGGGCCCCAACGGCGTCATCACCGTCGGCTCCTCCCTACGAGCACGCGTTCAAGCTGCGACGTGGGAGGCGTCGAGCACGCCGAGGCCATGGCCATCTCCGAGGCTCTCGACTCCAAAGCGCCCGCCCGGCACCTTCGAGCCGTCCGATGGGGTGAGGGAGGTCCCGCTAGACCCCTCCACCTCGTCCGGCAAGACGGTGAAAATCTGCGACTCCCTCGACCCCAAATAGGAAGCCGTGCTCGTCGACTTTCTCCGCGCGAACATCGACATCTTCACGTGGAGTCCCTCGGACATGCCGGGCATTCGAGAGAGGTCGCCGAGCACTCCCTTGATATCGGGGCGGGTCCGGGCCGATGAAGCGGCGTCGTGCCGATTCGGCGAGGAAAAGCGCGGGGGCCATCGGTGAGGGAGGTGAAAAAGCTTTTGGCGGCGGATTCATCAAGGAGTTGTTCCACCCAGTGGTTATCTAATCTGTAATGGTTAGGAAAAGAGTGGGAAATGGAGGATGTGTGTAGACTACACTAGTTTAAATAAAGCATGTCCAAAAGTTCCTTTTCCTTTACCACACATCGATCAGATAATCGACTCCACCTCGGGGTGTGAGCTCTTATCCTTCCTTGATGCTTACTCCGGCTACCATCAAATAAAGATGAAGGAGTCCGACCAGCTCGCAGCGTCCTTCATCACCCCCTTCGGCATGTCTTTGCTGCGTGGCGATGCCCTTCGGGCTCGAGGAGCGAGGGGCCACGTATCAGCGGTGCATGCAGGGCGTCTTCGGCGACCACATCGGCGAGACCGTAGAGGCCTACGTCGACGACATCGTGGTCAAGACAAAAAAGGCTGACGACCTCATCTCTGACCTCAAGATCGCTTTTCAGTGTCTTACGGCCAAGAGCGTCAAGCTCAATCCCGAGAAGTGTGTCTTGGGGTCCCCGAGGCATGCTCCTTGGGTTCATCGTCTCAAGCGCGGCATCGAGCCCAACCGGGAGAAGGTGAACGCGGTGACAAGCATGGGCCCAATCAAGGACCTGAAGGGCGTGCAGCGGGTCATGGGCTGCCTTGCGGCCCTCGGCCGCTTCATCTCACGGCTCGGCGAGAAGGGCTTGCCCCTATATCGCCTCCTGAGGAAGACCGGCGCTTTTCTGGACCTCCGAGGCCCGGGGAGGCCCTCGACAAGCTCAAGGCCGCCCTCGCTAGCGCCCGATCCTCGTCCCGTTTTGCCGAAGGAGAACCCTCTCCTCATGCGTCGCGCGACCACCCAGGTGGTGGGCGCGGCCGTCGTCGTCGAGAAGACAGGAGGAGAGCCACGCGCTACCGGTCAGAGGCCGGTCTACTTCATCAGCGAGGTGTTGTCGAGACCAAGATTCGCTACCCGCAGATCGAAAGCTGCTCTACGCGGTGGTCTGGCGGCGCAAGCTCGGGCACTTCGCCGACGCCCACCCGTAGCGGTGGTCTCTTCCTTCCGTTGGGAGAAATCCTCGAGCCGGGAGGTCTCGGGGCGGGTCACCAAGTGGTCCGTCGAGCTCATGGGAGAGGCCCTCTCCCCTACAGCGCCAAGGAAGGCCATCAAGTCCCAAGTCTTGGCCGATTTCCCCTTGAGTGGACCGACACCCGGCTACCACCGCCCCGGCTTCGGGCGGAGTGCTAGACGATGTGCCGGCGGGTCCACGATGAAGACCGGAGCCGGCGCCCGGCCTCCTCTTCGTCTCCCCCCTCGGGGTACACATGCGATGCGTGATCCGCCTTTACTTCCCAGCGTCGAACAATATGGCAGAGTACGAAGGCCTCCTCAACGGGTTGAAGATCGCCATCGAACTCGGCGTCAAGCGCCTCGACGTCCGAGGCGACTCCCAGCTCGTCATCGACCAAGTCATGAAGGACTCAAGCTGCCACGACCCCAAGATGGACGCTGCAAAGCGGTGCGCGCCCTGGAGGACAAGTTCGACGGCCTCGAGCTCAACCACATCGTCAGAAGGTACAGCGAAAGCCGCCCGGCGAACTTCGCCAAGATCGCCGCCGGAAGAGCCCGATCCTGGAGGACAAGTTCGACGACCTCGAGCTCAACCCACGTCGTCCAGAAGGTACAACGAAGCCGCCGACGAACTCGCCAAGATCGCCCCCAGGAAGAGCCCCGGTCCCTCCCGGCGTCTTCACCAAAGACCTTGCGGCTCCCTCCGTCACCCTCGGCGGACAGGAGGAGGCCTCGGGAAACCGCTCTGACCCGCCCCGGGGGGGGGGCGTCGAGGCACCCTCGCATCCGAGGCCCCCACGACTTCCGAGGTGTCGCGGCATCGGACGCCCGAAGTCATGGAGGTCGACGGAGGTAACCCAGAGGCCGAGCCCAAGCCGGTTGGAGAGGACCATTCCTCGACTGGATCGTCCGAGGCACCCTCCACGAGGAATTCAACCAAGCCAGGCGCATCGCAAGAAGAGCGAAGTCCTTCATCGTTATCGAGGACGAGCTCTACAAGCGAAGCCCCTCGGGGTCTGCGGCGGTGCGTCACGGTCGGAGAAGGCCTTGCCCTCGTCCGCCAAGATCCACGCCGGGTATGCGGCCACCACGCTGCTCCCCGCTCCCTCGTCGGCAACGCGCTTTCCGACAAGGGTTCTCTTGGCCGACCGCGGTCGTGGCGCCTTGGCCGAGGTAGTGTGCACTGCGAGGGGTGCCGGCACTACGCTCATCGAGGCACCTGCCGGCTCAGGCGCTCAGACCATCCCGATCACATGGCCCTTCGCCGTGTGGGGGCTGGACCTGGTAGGACCCCTCAAGAAGGCGCCCGGGGGCTTCACCCATCTTCTCGTCACCATCGACCGGTTCTCCAAGTGGATTGAGGCGCGCCCGTCACCAACATTCGGTCCGAGCAGGCGGTGCTCTTTTTCACCGACATCATCCACCGCTTCGGAGTCCCGAACTCCATCATCACCGACCACGGCACCCAGTTCACGGGGGCGAAGTTCCGAAACTTCTGCGACGAACACCAGATACGCATCGTCTGGTCCTCAGTCGCGCACCCCCAGACGAACGGTCAGGTGGAGCGGGACAACGGGATGATATTGCAAGGACTCAAGCCCCGGATCTTCAACAAGGTCAACAAGTTCGGTAAAAGATGGCTCGAGGGCTCCCCTCGGTCCTCTGGAGCCTCGGGGCGGCGACAAGCCGGGCCCACGGGGTTCACGCCTTTCTTCTGGTGTGCGGCGCCGAGGCAATGCTGCCTACCGACCTGGAGTTCGGATCTCCGAGGCTCAAGGCCTACGACGAGGCGCGCAATCAAGTGGCTCGGGAGGACTCGCTGGACATGCTCGAGGAAGCTAGAGACGCTGCCCTCCTACACTCGGCAAGATACCCAGCGGTCTCTCCGACGCTACCACGACCGCCGAGTCCGGATCCGAGATCTCAAGGAAGGCGACCTGGTGCTTCGTCTCCGCCAAGACAACAGAGGCCGTCATAAGCTCACGCCGCCTTGGGAGGGGCCCTTCATCATCGCCGAGGTACTCAAGCCGGGCACATACAAGCTCGCAAACGAAGCCGGAGAAGTCCTCAACAATGCTTGGAACATCCAACAGCTACGTCGCTTCTACCCTTAAAGCTTCCAAGTTTCTACATGTAGTTGTACTTCATGTTTCTCAAAGAAGAATGGGAAGCACTTTTCATTTTTACAATTTTCTGCAAACGACAAACATGTCCAAGGCCCTCGGGGGCTGAGGATCTGAGCTATTTCCACACCACCTCAGAGTCTGAGCAAGACTCGGCTTTGATCCATCAAAGCCGAGCCTCCCTCGGGGGCTGGACAGGGGGGAACCCCCTCCTGAAACGCACTCTGCAAGCACTTTACCTTTTTGTTTATCATTTTTCGAACGCTTTCGTGCTGAAGATCCTGAATGTTTAGAAAAAGGGCGACTAAGGAAGGCGTCTTCGAAACCTAGGGTCGGATGAGCCACGGGGTCACTTACGCCCATGCGCTACAATACTCCTACTCACCGCCTAAGGACGAAGGAGCTTCATGCTTTGCGGGGGGATCGCTCCAAACGTCAGAGCTGGCAAAGCTACAAGGCCTCCCACGCCCCAGCGCTACGGAGCCGTTACTTACCACCCTTGACTAAGGAACGAACCTCTAAACTCAATGTCCCTGCAAACGGCCCTAATCTAAACACGAGGCGAGATTCAAAGGCATGAAAAATAGGCAGAAAACGATCAACAAATCATAAGGCCTCCACGGGCCAAGATCTTAGTTAACACGGAGAAAACAAAATACTAATCAAGTTTTTTACATGGGCACACTCGGCCCGAATTGCAGAACTTACTGGGGGGCATCCGACCCCCCTCTCTCCTTGGCGTCGGCATCTGCGGCGTCAGCAGCGTCGGCCCCCTCGGCGGCACCAGGAAGAATAGCCGTCTGGAAGTGCCCGACCAGCAGAGACGTGGCTTCTTCAGCCCAACGGAGCAGCTCGGCGAATACCTCCCCCTCATGACCCTCCTCGTCCTCGGCGATGACAAGCCCCTCGAAAATCTTGGGGAGGTCGAGGTCGTAGTGAGAAAGGGTCATCGCCAGGGTGTGTGACACGCCAGTTCGAAGGCCGGACTGAAGAGCGGCGCGGACGCGCGTCTCCGCTTGTGCAGGCGCGCCTCCGGCCCGGCCCGGTGGACTTGCTGCCGGCCGGGCTCGCCCGGCCTCGACCGCCCGTGCAAGCGGCTTGGACCTTCTCCTTCAGGGCGTCGAGCTCGCCCTGCGCTGAGGAGGAGTAGGCCGCCTGCGCCGCGACGAGGGCCGCCGTTTGCTCCGACGACTTCTTCCTCGGCTACGCATCCGCCCGGTCAATCTCCGAGCAGCAAAGCGAGGATATGATTGCCCAAACACAAGACTTACCTTCCGTTTGCACCACCTCCTCCGCCAGCTGCACCTGGAGCACGTTGGCCTCGTTCAGCGCTTGACAAAGCTCAGCCCGCACCATGGTGACATCATGGAGAAAGAGCTGGTGATCGGTATCCACGTTCACCAGATTCTCCGTCAATGTCCCAATGGTGTCGGACGACTCGACAAGCGCCGTCCTCATCACCTCCTTTTCAGCTCGGAGTCGGTCGAGCTCCGATGAACGCTCCTTCAAGGCCGTCGACAGAAGAGCGTTCTGCTCCCGAGCCTCGGAGGCCTCAACCTTCAGGTCCGAGACAAGGAGGCGGAGGTCAGCATTCTCCTCGTTCCGGGCTGCTAGCTCGGTGCGCAGCCGGTTTGCCTCCTGCCGCTGAAGGTGGAGCGCCTCGTCGAGGCCGGCCCTCAGCCGGAGGAACTGTGATTTCTCCCGGGAGAACTTCGCCAAATCCTGTGACAACCAGAATCAGCGGATTAGTCATCTCCGGGTGCCCGTGTCAAGGTAAGGATTCGGTCATTTATAATACCTTCAACATGTCAGGGAGGTCTCTTGAGAAGATCGGCGAGAGCAGACGAAGCAGGTCATCGGCCGACTGCACGAACTTGCCGGGTCTGCTCCCCACCGAGTGCGCTCCGGGCGTCATCCGCACAAGGCGGCCCGGCCCTCCGGTCCCGGCGGTCCGACCAGACCATCCGCGGTGACTCCTCCTGGAGCACACCGAAGCGAACCACCTCCCGGCTCGAGGACCCCTCGGCGGGCACCGCAGTCGATGACCCCGCACGATCGCCACCGGAGGAAGCCATGTCCGCAACGGCTACCTCTTTCCCCCGCGCAGGGGCGGTCTCCTCCCCGAGGAGGATCTCCACCACCTCTGCGTCAAGGCGCGGCTTTCGGGGACAGCGCTGGCGCCTGATCCTCTATGACCGTGTCGGTGGCGGTCACAGGGCGAGCGCCGCCACGACTTCCACGGCGGGCGCCGCCGAGGCCTCCACACCAGGGGCCCTACGTCTCCTCTCCGTCGCGGGCGGGGCGGCTCCGGCCAACGGGCGCCTCGGCCGCCTCTCCCTCGGTCGCCGGCGACACCACCACGAGGGGGTAGAAGGGGCGCTCGCCGTCCCGGCCTTTCGCCTCAGACTGCTTGCGCGCAGCAAGCGGTGCCGGAACGAGGGCCGTCTTGCGCTTTTTTGGCTGGCGAGGGGCGAAGAGGCCGGACTTCGAGGAGGAAGAAATGAAACAAAAAAAAGCGATGAAGGACTCAGGGAGAGATGCTCACCCGCTGACGGCGGCGGAATGGCCGGCTCACCGGAGCCGCGCCCGTCGAGAACTCCGACTTGGCGTCCTTGGCCAGCGCGCTCTGGGGCCGCAGGCGCGGGGTCCCAGCCTCGGCGTCGCCACCTCCCAGGCGAGGCCGCTTCACCCTCGGCGGTCTTCCGCGCCACCTCAGGCTGCTCGGGGCGCATCCGAGCCACCCCGACCGGGCTCGTCGGCAGGGGCGACTCAGGAGAGGCCTCACCCCTCCCGACGGGGTCACGTCTCCAGACGCCCTGGGCTCAACGCGCGGCCCCGGCTCGAAGGCAGCCGAGGCCGAGGCCTGTGCGCCCGGATTTCTCCGCCGCTTCGCCTCGGCGGCGCGTCGCCGGGGACCGAGGGCTGAATCGGCGACTCCCTTCCGCCTCTCCTCCTCCATGAAGCCGAGGAAGTCGTAATCCTCCCCCCCTCGTCATCCTCATCATCGTCATCGGCGCCCGGTGGTGTCGGGGCGTCGGCTCGGGGAGTCCCTCATCCGCTTTGCCCGGCGCCGCCGCTTGTCCAGCTCACGCCGCTCGTTACGCTGCGGACATTCTGTCCGACTTCTTCTTCTTCTTCCCCCTCTGCTTCTCCGCGAGGGCTTTGTTCTTCTCCTTCTCGCGGCGATGGGGGGCTTGGGCGCCCGGCTTCCGGGACAGTCCCTGCGAAGAATAGGACAAGGTAAGGACAAAGGGGAGGAGGCGAACGTCAGCCAACCGCGCACAGCCGCAGGGACTTACCACGGAGATGGCGTTCTGGTGGGGGTGCATCGCAACCTTGTAAAGGTTGGAGACGTCCGTCACCGTCGCCGCCTTCTTGGTCCGGTCGACGATCTCGTCGTGCTCAAGGTCGACGGACGACATCCTCGCCCCGGCCCAGGGGCTGCCTTCCGTCATGTCAAACAGGCAGGGCCGCCTATCCATGAGGGGCAGAACTCGCCGTCTGTGGAAGGCGGCGATGACAACTGACGCGTCCAACCCCTTGCGGGTCAGCGTCTTCAAAGCGCGGAACACCTTCTCCAGCGGGATAATCCTCTCGGGGATGATCTCCTCCTTCCACCTCGCGGGCTCCGCGTCGAACACCCTCCCGGTGTAAGCGGGCAGATGGCCGGAGTCGTTCCGGAGGTAGAACCACTTCGCGCGCCAGCCGCGGTTGGAGGAGGTGAGCTTCGCCGGGATGTATGAATCCCGGTGGCGAGCCCGCAGCTGCAGTATGCAGCCGCCGGCGCGGACGGGTGTCCTCTTCCCCCTCTCGACGCCTTTGAAGTAGAGGGCGCCCTCGAAGAAGTGGAGCCAGAGGTCCCAATGGGCCTCGACCCCGAGAAAGCCCTCACACAGGGCGACGAACACCGCCAGGTGCGTGATGGAGTTGGGGTTGAGGTTCTGCAGCTCCAGGCCGTAGTATTCGAGGATGGCCCTCATGAAACCGACCCGGCATCGAACCCGTTCTCATGGAGCGCCGTGAAGCTCACGGCGTATCCGGGAGGCGGGTGCGGGGGCAGATGGTCGGCCGGGCGGGACAATCCACTCCGGCGAGGTCTCGTCGGCGCAGGGGCAGAGAAACCCCTTCCCCACGAGCGTCACCAGCTCCGACAGCGTCACGGAGCTCGTCTCCCACTCCTCCACGCCGATGATCTTGGGTCTCGACGCCATGGCAACGACGGGCTGGATGGGTGCAGACGAGTACTCTCTCTCTCTTCTCGCTCCCTTTTTCTCTCTCTCTCGGTGGCTCGAGCGAGATGGCAATGGCGGAGGGAACAAAGGCGGGAGCAAAGGCGAGGAAGGCGAGAAGGAAGGCCAACGCGGCCGCCGCGCAGGTACTTATACCCGATGCGTTTCCCTCTTTGCATTAACTGTGTATCAATCCCGATACGCCAGTGATTACACACCCTGACGGCGCATAGCGGCCATGACCACGGGTTCGGCGCACCACACTGCGCTACCACGGCCCACCCGCACAAAGGATCGGGGGCGCGGGGCCGGGCCCTGCCACATGGCGTGGCCGCAGCAGAAGCGCAGCGCCGCGCATCACATCCACCGTGGGGCCCACGACCACACGCGCGGCAACCGCCACGGCGGAGAAAGTGGGGCCCGCCACCTCCCGCGGCGCTCTGCATCCAGCGTTGGCGCTGGAAAAACGCCCCCGTCCCACGGCGAGGAAAACGGCGGCTTCCTTCTCCATGGAGGAGCCCGGGCGACGGCCCAGTTACGGTCCAGAGGAGCAAAGGCTGGCCCATCTCAGGGCTCGACAGCCACCTCAGGGCAACAGAGTCAGGGGCAGCTCGGACGGCCTCATACGGCTTGGCCCGCGTGGCGGGGGGCCGTCGGGGCAGCGAAAACATCCGAGGCCCAGCATGGCGGCCGAGTAGGGGATCCCGCGTGGGAGTGCATCGAGCCCTCGGGACCGGCCCGGGCGGGACCCGAGCCCCGCCTCCCAGGCATACCGTGCGGCTCTTATGAACCGCGCCTCCGGGCCCAGCCAACCCCTAACGAACGGGGCACAGGCGGTTCACTTGGATCCACCCGTTAACAGCTCACCGGACCAAGTCGTGTTCGACACTCGTCGACGATAGCACGACGACGTCCACCCTCCTCCCTGCGGAAGGGACGCTGAGGTGCGTAAGAACTGACAACCAAGTACCGACCGGCTCCCCCTCGACACCACGAGGGCTGGGGGACTTCCCCCAACGCGCGAGCCGGCTCGGGAAAGCGTCCTGACATTCAACCGAACCCCTGGACGAGCCGACGGGCCCGGGGGCTCGGCGTCACGAATCGCTTCACCACTAAAACACGTACGAGCCCTGACGGGCAGTACACACCCCTCCGAGGCCTCGGGGGCTACACCCGGCGGGTGCGCTCGCGCGCCCCCGCTGGAAAGCACGGTTCCCGATACAACCACAAGCCACACCGTGTAAACTAACTACAAGCCCTCGGAGGAGTCCTCAAAACTCCTCCGAGGCATCGGGGGCTACACCTGCCGGGTGCGCTCGCGCACACCCTGCAAGAGCGAGACTTTTTGCGGCCAAGGCAGCAGAGCCTCAGCCTTCGAACGAGTGCACCCACTCCTTCAGAGGCTCGGGGGCTACTGTCGGGGACCAAAATACGGGCCCCTCAAAGAAAGCCCAAACAAACGCAAAACTTGGCCCAACAGGCCTCCCACCATTCAAATCTGGGCTACGGCTCTGGCACACCAGGGCCAGCGTCCGGCCTCCGGCCCGTCGAGCCCACTCCGCTGAGGGCTCGGACGAGCGCCAACTCTCCGTCCCGCCCGAGCCCCCCACCGCTGGGGCCTCGGACGGGAGCCGACTCTCCGTCCCGCCCCGAGCCCCTGACGGACAGGCCTCGGACGGGAGCCGATTCTCCGCCTCGCCCGAGCCCCTGGCGGACAGGCCTCGGACGGGTCGCGCCGCACTTCCTGGTCAAACCAGGCTTCCGATTTGACGTATAACCACCGCCCGCCTTCCCACAGTGCTTGTCAGATGGCAGAAGATAGGAGCCGTCCTATCACGGCTCTTACCCGCGCTCAAGATTACGTTATCCTCCGCAGTGGAGGCCATGCCTACCACTGTGGAACACTGTGTTGTCTAATCTTTCTGACAGGACAAGTCGCCGAGGCCCCGAGGCGGCGGCCGCCACGCCAAGGGCCGTCACCCGGCACCACCTTCCGTACGAGAGTCAGGCCAAGCAGCGCGCCGGCCAAAGCAACAGTGCCTCCCGGGTTTTCTAAGCCCGGGATGGGCGGCGACCGTCCCAATGACGGCTCTCCACTGTGCCAACCGCCCCGCGTACGGCAGCAGGCACCAAGGCCCTCCAAGCCTCGGAACCAGGGGAAGTCAAAGCTACAGCACGCTACAGGGGTCAGATACGTCTCCCCCGGTCGCTCCATCAACTTCTACAGGAACACCTGCTCTGTCCGTCGCCTGACAGAGGAAGCGACTCCTCGAAGGCGCGCCCATGCCCTGCGGTGCCAGCACTACAGTGCCAGACCCCACACCAGGGCCCCGGCACAGGGACGGCGGCAGGCTCCGAGGCCCCGGACAGGAAGGGAAGACGACTTCCCACGCACGCCAACTCTTTGTAAGCCTCGGCCACCCCCTTGCGGCTATAAAAGGAGGAGGCAGGGGCCTGTAGACAACAGGCTCATTCAGGTAGACATAGGCATACACACAAGCTCGACATCGGCAACCCACACGATCACCACGAGACTTGGGACCAGGTCCCTCTCTCGGCCCGCTTGTACACCCTACCTACAAGCACTTAGGTGCAAGATAATATAAGAACATCTCTCCCCCACTGGACGTAGGGCCTTCTCTTGCCCGAACCAGTCTAAACCCTTGTGCCCATCTTGCACACTATCTGGAGTTGGGAGCACGCACCACAAATTCACTCGTCGGGGCTAGGGCCACCAGTTCTAGCACCGACAATCAGCAAGCGTAGACTTGATCTCCTTAACCAAACTTGAGTGTAGGAACGCGACCACCTAGTCCTTCTAGCATCTGTTGTCGTCGTAGTCAAACTTGGGCTCCAAACCTGCTCAACTATATCAGTATTATTTGTACTGGCCACTAGCTTCCACCCTATGCTTTGCTTTACTATGTGGTAAGTAGAATGCATGGGTAGAGCAATAGGCCTATGTTTTGGCTGTAGTTTTCCTATGCAATTTCATCAACATAGTAATATATAATATAGTTAATCAAGTTTTGCCCCATCTCATCCACGCATCCATCCATCCCATCCATATCCACATCCACACATCTCACCACACTCTCACTCTCTAGTCGGCAAGGAAGACTCGCTCCCCCTTGTCTCAATGGCCTCAGCCGGGAACCAACAACACCTAGGGAAAGAAGAGAATGACACCTCTCGCTAATCATGAGAGGGTGGAAACATAGGAATGTCCATGACCATGGACACGGCTATGTATATAGATCGATCAACTCTACAGAGCATGTACACCTTTAACCACAAGATCGCCATCATCGATGTTGATCATCGTCTAGACTGACACTGAGCTACCTACTAGCTAGTTCGAAGCCACCCTACCACTCAGCCTCGGGGCACCCCGGAGTACCACCGACACGCTGAGACTGTGAGATGCAACACCGGGCCCCAATGGCTATCACACTGTCTTAGGAGGATGTGGGTCTCGGCACCCGTAACTCCCTACACTTATCACCTTTCAACCTAGTAGTGGCACCGTCCAAGCTAGTCTACAAGTCGTCTCTCGCCCATCGAGAACGATGGTGTGTACGAAGAGTCCGATGAACCGGTTCTCAAGACATACCAGTCCTTAGGGTTAACCAGACAGGATTATCTTCTCAAGGGGCCTTGACACTCCGTGCCTCGACGACACCTCCATTCTGGGGATTCATCCCACAAAGGCAGTCCTCCCTGGAATCTATTTTCAAAACATGCACTCGCCAAAGGTACTCTCACATAGGAAGTGCCCAGGTCGAGCTTCTCCGGCAAGACTCGTCCTCTAAATCATCATGGAGTACTACCAAGTCGACTCGACCCTCACACACACCCAAGACACATGCCAAGATCTCCCTAAGTTATTCCTAGTTATCCACAGTTCATCAGCACCACGTGCCTTAGTCACTCATAAGCAAGTTGCATCATCGATGATAATAAGTGAGTAGCTCAAAAGTAACATGGTAAGCGCATGTCTAGCGCATGTCTAGCCCATCAATGGGTTTGCAGGGGAAAGGTTTTGAGGGAATGGCTTAACAAGCAAACTACCATGCATCCTATCATCAAGTACTTGCATAAAGTAAAGCACTAGCCATTAGATATTGCATACCTAATAGGATCTACGAGGTTGGGTGGGATATGGCACCTGTTCATAGAAATCCATAGTCATCCACATCCGGTTGCCCTTCGTATCTCCTCTCTTCAATGGATCTCTAGTCCGACTAGCATTCTCCTCGGTGCAACTACCTCGGTAGTGACAAACAAGGCAAAAGAACAATCAATGCTAACCAAAATCCAACAACCCCTAAAAAGGAAGAAAGGCGTAGAAAGACTCAGATAAAACCAAATGAATACCAAAGACTTAGCCCTCACGGAGGGTGTCTGATTCTTGGGCTCAAATTAAACAGAAGTGATTGTCCGTTAAACATAGGCTCAGATCAAGGCCTCAAAATAGCCAGTACTTCCCGGTTCGATCATGATGACCTGTATGACTTCAAGAGAAGAGGCTTGATCCTAGCTCAACTTAAGCAAACACCACGGCTTGTGGCCTTACCATCTGAACGACATGGACATTGGTGGGGTCCAGAGGATCACAAGAAGGAGAGGAGGAAAATAGAAGTGTAGGGTTTTTTCCGTTGCGGCCTTTAGCCCGCAAGTCACAACTACCATATAAGAATCAAGTAAGAGTGAACAACACGAAGCCGAGGGATTGTGACTTATTTCTAAGGTACTTTGGCTTACCCGCCATGATAGCTGGCAGTAGCACAAGAGATCGGAAACAAAAGAGAGAGGAGTAGCTACGGGCTCTCTCGATCCACCCGACACATCGAAGTCGAGAATCGAGAAGAGAGTAGCACAAGAGGGAGAGGAGGGGGGTAAGCTAGGTCACATCCTTGGTGAAGATGGTTTCTAACAGTCGATCGAGTTGACTCACATGGGTCCGAGAGCAGAGCCTAGACAATAGCTTTGCTAACTAGAATAAATAGTCCAATCTTTGATCTAATCGTCATAGCCAAGTGTTGACACAAATTGTGGCGCACTGTGCCTCACACACAGCAAGCCGGAAAGCATGGCTTCAATCGGGTGCCCGGACGGTTTGAGATCCGGAAGTGTGCCAGTCAATTTGACCTGAAACTGATAAGGGATAAAGATTGTTAAATACAAAATCGGAACATGCCGGATGAGACCAGATAGTCCCGTATATACGGCCCTGAAGCCACTTACGATGACATACAGCTATAGAAGCTGTCTGCCAATATGCCCATAGATCATTCGGCTAATATAAAGATAGAACGTGTAAAACATTGATTGCCGAATAAGTATGCATGGGAAACATGTTTGAACAAGTTAAAGCTGATCATTAATTGAAGCGTAACCAATCTCGACAAACTAGCCAAATTGGGGTCCATGAAGAAGGAACAAACAAACTAGCACGAATAAACCTATCAAAAACTCACATCTGCCGCACGACACTTAGCTCTATCAAGGTTTAAACGCTTTTAACGTGCATGAACCCACAACATGTAACAACCTAGATTGATCTAATTCGGCTATGTAAACATATGATCTACCTATCACGATGATATGGAAGTAAGAACATTTAAGAACAAATAGATCTATAAAAATAGAAAGCCAAAACTTATCAATCTAGATTAGGCAAAGAAGTGTTACAAATATATAAAACATTAAAGATATGCAACACGTGATAACTTAATGAATCCACTAGATTCTATCAAATCTAATAGAGCCGATAACTATCTTACTTTGCTAAGCTATCAAGCAAATGCCTGCCGCACGGCCATCTAGTCGAGATAAACAAAGCATAAGCAAAGACCTCTTGATTGTCAAGCAAACGCCTGCCGCACGGCCATCCAGTCGAGACAAACAAGACTACTTGCATCAACATCTAAATTCACTGCATGATACTAGACGTGATAGCAAGGTTGTTGGAACTTACGGAGGTCGACGGATCGATGGCTCCTCTCGAAGAACTCGACGACATGACAAAGGACTCGAAACTTGGCACGGGACCGATTGTATTGATTTGGTTGTGAATTCCCTTTTACAATGGGCGAGGGTTTATATTTATACCCAGGACAGAACATGAGTCCTAAAAGACTACGATTACAAAATCCCAAAAACTCAAAAGTATGGTGATCTAGCTCTAATCCTTTTCGGAATCATTTACTATCACGTTTCTTTCCTTCTAGTCGGCCTTCACTTGCCACCTTTTGCTTCCCGAACGGAGCCACCGCCTCCAAGGATAGCCGACCGCACGAACACTTGCCGAATCACTAGAACTCAGCCGACCGCATAGATGTTTGCTGAATCACCACGAACAGCCGACCGCATAACGTTTGCCGAATGCCCTGAATGCTTGGCCCACCTGTCATCTTCTCGGTCCTTACCAAAATCCAGTGTTAACACATGCCCCCTCAATTTTAGGATAAAAGTGATTTTATTCCAAAATTGACCACAAGTTCCTTTCCTCGTTTAGGTCAACATTGCTTGAACTCGCAGCCGCCACTTCAAAATTCAAACTCCTCAAAGATAGCTTCAAATCCACTTTGAATCCCTAATGGCAACTCAGGACGGAGTTCCAGAGGTAATCTTCATTTATCTTTATGCATTCGGTAATCCCCAAATCCATCTCTTACTTTCTCTCGACTTATTTTTCCTTTTATTCTATCATTTTCCAAAGGAATACAAGGATCAAATCTTGATTCCTTATGCGGCAAACCCCGATTCTTACTTCCTTGGTCCGATGGGAGATCCTAATCCGATTGAGTTTATTGAGAAGGAAACTTTGAGGATCCCTTTCAAATCTGGAGTCACCCCACCGAATCAGTGGCCGAACACCTTCAAAACTTGGCCGTTCCCCCCAATTGCCGGATGGCGAAATTGGTACCGGAGGATTTTGGACAAGAGCAGCTGTCACTGGGAATCTCAAGATATTCAGCATTGCTTGGAGTTATCCTTATCAGAGACACCTAGGAACGATTCCCTTTTGATAGCAGCCAGCCATTTCTGATCCGATGCTGCTAACGCCTTCATCTTTGGCCATGGTCCGATGTCTTTTACTTTGGCAGACATTTTTATGATGACCGGCTTAAATGTGACAGCACCAGTATACCCTTTCAAGTATAAAAGCAACAGCAGCCAAAAAACAGTCAACTCAAGAGGTGGATGGACAAAGTATATCCAAACTTACATGTCATCTGGTACTGTGTCTGACAAGGAGTATAAGGCTTTCGTGAATATGTGGCTGTGCAGAATCATCTTCTGTGGCAAGTCCAATGAACCAACCCTGAATCATATGATGATGGCTGAGGATTTGGCTGCAGGCACTTTGATTCCTCTGGGTAAGTATCTCTTAGGGGCTGCCTATCACATGATGCATCAGATCACTGTTCAGATGCGCCATCATGAGAAGATACATTGCGTGAATGGCCCCTGGTGGTTGGTTCAAATGTGGCTGCAGCTGTACATGTATCAAATAGTTTCTGTAGATCTCCATGACTTGGGCTTCCCTTCCATCATCATTGATATAGACATTGGTCATCTTTTCAAGTTGTTTTTCAAGGGATTTGACAATGTAGTCTGGCTCCCTTATAGAGAAAATGAGAACCTGACCCTTCCTTGTAAATTTAGTTGTGAGTCTGGCTGCTCAGATCAAGTCTCCACAGAGATTTTCAACTCTTTTATCAAGCCCTACAACTTGCCAGCAGAATTTTATCATTGGAGGTTGCTGCACCCTACTTATAAATTCTATAATCCAAATATGGTAGCCAGACAATTAGGATGTGGCCAGCTCTCCCCAAGACTGTTCTTCTCCAAAATCATAAGGCCTAGGGAGAAAATAAGAGATGATATGGAGACCAAGAAAGTTTTTGAACTTGGATGGGACTTGCCAGCATACGAGCCTTCCCCTCTCGGATTGATAGATGCTGCCCATCCTCTGTTTGTTTCCTGGTGGCAAGAGTGGCGTGCCCACATTTTCAACATACCAGTGCATCCTCTATGCCAAGACCTGCAAGCTCAGTTTGCTTCTGACAGTGAGGTAATTCCCTTGTACCCATAACTTTCCTGCTTTTGGATTTACTCCTCATTTTAAACACTTTTATCACTCACAGGATATTGAGCCTATTCCTCCTTCCTAAGTGGCTCAATATTATCAGGCTAGACCCAACCCTTCCTTGGGATACAATGCTCCAGCTTTGGCAGCTTTTATGAAAATCCCTGCAACTTTGGGTACAGCATCTTCAAAAGGAGAGAACAAGAGGAAGGCTCTTGTTGGATCGAGCGTGATCAGGAAGCCAAGATCCAAGAAAGCCAAACTATCTCCTAAGGTACAACTTTTGTCAATCCTTATTTTGGCATTATGCTTACTTCTTTTGTTTGCAGCCACAGGTTAAATCCTTGAGGTCAGCCAATGTTTCAATAACTATTGAAATCTCTCCTCAGGCTTCTGCTGAAAATACAGAAATCCATGAAGCCATTGGCCATATTGGTACTATTCTCCTAGTTGATCATTTCTTTTTCTTGTATTAGATTTTATCCAATAGCACTCATATCTTGCTGCTTTGTACTTCCTAGAAACAGATCAGCTTTTGGACAAGATGGCAGAAGAACCTTTCTCTCATCATGCTTCAAGCTCATCATCTTTGGACATCTAGTTAAGCCCCCAACCAAACCAGAGCAAAGCTCAAACCGAGGAAAACCTTACCCAAAAGGTAATGCCTTGTCTCATTAATTTCTCTAGTAAACTTGATTAGTCGGCTAACAATTCTCTCCTTTTTAAGGATGACATCAAGCCAACTGCCAGCTACTCTTTCACAGTTGAAGAGTATATCAATGAGAGAGGTGAAGAAGCTACATCACAGCAGAGGTTATCAGTAGAAAATCAAGCTCGGCTAAAGGAAATAGCTCTCCTACTGACCAAGGACATAAATATCCTAGTCCAAGATGTAGATCAGATAAGGGACCTTATCGAACTTATTGACCAAGAGATCCCTCCCACTCTTAGGGCTCCCCTAGAATCTACAACTCATCTTGATGACCATTTTGCTATGGTCAGGAGAGCAAGCAAGAACATAGCCTCTAGAGCTGCTCTGCAAAATAACAATCTGATGAAGAAACAACAAGCCAAAGAGCTGCATTCTCAGATTCAGGCTGCTAAACATTTCTTGACAACTCTAGAGCCTGAACTAGAAGCTATGGAGGAGGAAAAGGCTAGGCTAGAAGCTCAATTGGCTCAATTGAATGCAAAAATCCAGTCTCACAAAGATAAAATCGTCAATCTGCCGAACTCCAGCCAAAACAAAGATAGTATCTGTCATTAAAGAGAACCAGCAGATCAAAACAAAGCTCACCAAGATTCAAGGCTCTAAAGATGATGACAAGAAGGTGCTAGATGATGTTAACCAGATTAGGACTGAAGCCATAGATGCAATCAAACTGTTTCTGGGCGAGTAAAGTATTGGCTTGTAATACATTTAAATGTGATATACTGTATCTTTGAACAATTGCATCTTCTTTCATTCTTCGGCTTTTACAGTTCTATCTGATTGAAAATATAGCCGACTGTTTTTAACTTCCCGAATAGGAGAATAGCCGATTCTCTTTGAAGCAACGATTTTTGATTTAGCCGAACCTGGCCCAGTCTGGTAACGGCCCAAAGGGAGGAAAGCCCTACTTTGTCGCTTGGAATACCCCGAGATATACGCCACGATTCTCCACTTTGGCTTATAAATAAGACCCTTCTTCAGCCATCATTGTCACCTCCAATCAAGCACTTTTATCGCCATCTCTTCATCTCTCTGCCCAAACCAATTCAGAAAGAAACCTAGCTGCCTAGAGCATCAATGGCGTACAGCAATGATCGTGGCAAGCGCCCTGCTGAGGGAGAGGCAGAAGGAAGCCGAGCACCGCGCCGCCAACGCCATGGGTGAGAATCGATCTCTTTCCCCCTTGCAGTTATACCTCCTGTTCATCTTCTCCGATTTTAATTCCTTTTATCTACTTAGGGTGAGGGTCATCACCGGCCAGTATCACCTGCTCCCTCCGATGACGGTGACCCAACCGGGCACTTCTGACCACCCTGTGCATGTTTCTGGTTCTTCCAGTTCATTAAGCTCTTCCGAGTCTGACAACTCATACAACCCCAACCCTTGGGGTCCGGCGGAGTCAGAGGGAGAAGACCCTCTGTATCTCCATGAGGAGGCGCTCACCTTCTGCAAGGAGAGGGATGAGGCTCGGAGGGAGCTCGGCGATGTCTCCAAGCAGCTTGGCATCGAGCAAGCCGAGTGGGAGGACCAGCGGAAGCAGTTCTGCGACGCCATCACCGGCCCGACATCTTTGCCTATATTTCTTTTCTTGATCCTTCTGTTTCTTGACTCATTTTTTCTCTGTTCAGCACTCTCTACGAAGAATGAGCGACTGAAGGCGGCGGCGAACAGGATCGCTGACAAGGTGAACGCCCAGAGGGAGACTGCCGAGGCACGCCTTGATGCTGTGGACGGCCGCGTTGATCAGGCCGTCATCCAAGGTGTGCACCGTGGTGTTTCTCTCGGGCTGGCGGCGATGTCCTCCCACACTGGCGAGGACTACTCCTTCCAGCCAGTCGGCTTCTCCGGCGGGCCTCCAGAAGACATCGAGAACATCAACGAGCAGCTGGAGCTCTACGAGGACCACGCCGCTGCCATCGCCCAGTCTACTGATGCTCAATCTGTCCTCAACAAACTGTTCCGGGAGTAGTTTGTATTAGGATGGATTGATTGTAAATAAATTATCTTCTGAAACATGCTTGTTTATGATTTCTATCTTGAATGTTGAATAGATATCTTTAGCATTTTCTAAACAAGGCAACTCCGAAGGATGTCTCCCGAATGTATGACATCACCTTAGACGATTAGATCTTGGTCTTGCGTTGCAACCGATGTGACACGCCGCTCAGTATTTTCATTCAAGGCTTTACCTTTCTCTTCTCCCGATAAACCAACCGGACAAAATGCCGAAGTCACCCTCTCTCAGTAGTCCATTTGGTTATGCGTAGACATTTTTTGTACTAAAGGCAATATGAACTGTATCGGCTATTTTTGGTCTCATTTTTTTTTTTTTGAACTAAAGGCGATGTTCCTTCATCGGCTATTCATGTTTGATTTCTAACTTCCTTTCATGAACCAATTTTGACACTGGGATAATATTTCTTAAGAAATCTTCCATTGATAGCTCGGCAAATTCCTCTCCGAACAAAGTTTTTTAATATATATGCGTTGTGTACACACTTTACTATCCGAAAAGGTCTTTCCCAATTTGGAGACCATTTACCGAATGCTCTATCTTTTGTCCCAATCAACAATATAGTTTTCCAAACTAGATCTCCTCTGTGAATTGCTTCACTCTAATCTTTTTTGTTATAATATTTAGCAACACGTATCTTGTTCTTCTCAATATTTTCCAGCGCCTTGAGACGAATTAGATGTAAATCTTCCAACTTATCCATCATCAGACTTTTATAATCTTCTTTTTCTAAATCCTTTTGCAATATAACTCATCTTGAACCTGATTGTAACTCCCATGGTAAAACAGTATGATGCCTATAAACCAACTCATCAGGTGACGTTTGAGTAGACCCATGACAAGCCATTCGGTCAGCCCACAAAGCTTCATTAAGAACCAAATGCCATCTTCTTGGTTTCTCATCAATCTTTTTCTAGATGATTTGAATCATAATCTTATTTGATGCTTCTGCTTGGCCATTGGCTTGTGCATAATAAGGAGAAAAATTATACAACTTAATTCCCATGTCTTCGGCAAAATCACAAAACTCCGAGGAAGTGAATTGAGTCCCTTGATCAGTCGTTATAGTTTGAGGGATTTCGAACCTATGAATTATATGCTCCTTAACAAAACTGATCATGTTTTCTGACGTAACTTTCTTCAAAGGGATAGCTTCAACCTACTTGGTAAAATAATCCGTGGCTAAGAGTACAAACTTATGTCCTTTGCTAGAAGGAGGATTAATTTGACCAATCAAATCTATGCCCTATCCTCTGAATGGCCAAGGTTTGATTATCGAGTTCATAGCAGATGCTGGGACCTTTTGAATATTGTCGAACTTTTAGCAATCTTGGCATCCCTTATAATATTCAAAACAGTCCTCTAGCATGGTTGGCCAAAAATAACAAGTTCTTCTAATTATCCACTTCATTCGGTAAGCTGATTGATGTGCACCACACAATCCCTCATGCACTTCATACATTATCTTTCTAGCCTCTTCTTGATTCAAGCATTTAAGCAATACTCTATCTATAAATTTGTAATATAATTGATCATCAAGAAGCACGAATTTCAGGGATTTGTACCTGAGCTTTCAGAAAACTTTCTGTGATGGATTTCTTAGATAATCGGTAATCTCGCACCTCCAATCACCAACCACTTGATCAGCATCGGAAACATTTTTATCTATAGCCAGAACTTCTTGATTTTTATGATATCTAGAAGCAGCTTGAGCTAACTTATTTGCTTCTTCATTGTGCCCCCTAGGGATATGATGCAAGGTTACTACTCGAAAACTTTTCAAAAGTCCCCGGCACTCTTCATAGTATTCCCTTAATACGTCATTCTTGCATTCGTACTGGCCAATTAACTGGTTAATCACCAACTCAGAAGCCCCAAAGATTTCGACAGCAACAGCTTTTATCTCTATAAGAAGCCGAAGCCCTCTAAGTAATGCTTCATACTCCGCTTGATTATTAGTAACATAAAATTCAATGGGAATAGCATATTCAAAGGTTACTCCTTGTGGAGAAATCAAGAAAATACCAGCACCACCACCTTTGCTATAGGATGAACCATCGAAGAATAAAGCCCAAGGCACAATGCTTATCATTTCAACAGAAAGATCACGATGTTGGGTAATAAAATCAGCAACAATTTGACCTTTTACCGCTTTTGCTGACTCATAATTTAAATCAAATTCTCGACAAAGCCAAAATCCACTTGCCAATCCTTCCATTCAAAATTGGCATCGATAACATATGTTTTATTACAACAAAATTTAAAACCACCACGCATTCGGCATTCAACAAGTAGTGCCGAAATTTGGTACATGAATAATACACACATAGGCAAAGTTTCTCTGTAGCCGAATACCTTGTCTCTGGATCTAACAGTTTTTGGCTAAGGTAAACTATCACCCTCTCCTTTCCTTCAAACTCTTGCATGAGGGCCGATCCTATGGTTAGGCTATCGGCCGCCACATACAACTTAAAAGGCTTGTCAAGTTGTGGAGGTACCAGCACGGGTAGCGCCTTTATGTATTCCTTGATTTCATCAAAAGCCTTTTGTTGTATGTCACCCCATATAAATTCTTGACCTTTCTTGAGTTTCAATAGTGGAGAAAAAGGCAAGACTCTTTCTGATAAATTGGATATAAATCTTCTCACAAAATTAATTTTGCCAAGCAGTAATTGTAATTCTGTGAGATTGGTTTGAGGGACAACTTTATCTATTGCTTCCATGCTCTTTTTCCCAACTTCAATCCCTCCTTTATGGACTAGAAATCCCAAAAACTCATCAGCCGAGACTCCAAAAGCACATTTGTTTGGATTCATCTTCAAACCATGCTTTCTAGTGCACTCTAGGGTCTTTCTTAAATCGGCTAAATGTCCTTCATAGTTCCTGGACTTGACCACCACGTCATCGATGTAGATTTCTACAATCTTGCCGATCAACTCATGAAAAATATAATTCATAGCTCTTTGATAAGTTGCACCGGCATTCTTTAACCTGATTGTCATGACTATCCATTTTGAACAAACCAATATGACCAGGGCATCTGAAGGCTGTCTTCAAGATATCTTCTATTGCCATGAAGATTTGGTTATAACCAGCATTCCCGTCCATAAAGCTGATGACCTCATAACCAGCTGCTGCATCTACCAGTAAATCGACAACTAGCATCGGGTATCCATCCATCGGAGTAGCTTTATTTAGATCTCTGAAATCTATATAGACTCTCATCTTCCCATTTTTCTTGTACACTGGAACTATGCTTGAAATCCACTCTGCATACCTGCATGGCCGAATGAAGTTTGCTTCCAATAATCTTTCAATTTCTTTCTTCACATCGGCCAATACCTCCTCTTTATAAATCTTCCGTGCAGGTTGTTTGTAGGGGCGATATCCAGGTTTAATAGGCAATCGATGCTCAACAATAGAATGATCCAATCCGGGCATCTCTGTGTAATCCCAAGCAAAACAATCTTTAAATTCTTTTAAAAGGTCTATCAACTTTGACCTATACCCTAGATCTAAATTTGCACTAATATACATCGGCCTTGGTTTAGCCCTATCACCAACATCTATTTCTTCTAACTTATCAGCCGACATAAAACCACGCCCCAGTTTTTCTTTGTTGCCATCGATTGGATTACCCATCAAAAATTGCTGTGAGAGCCGACTGCTTGGATCGGCTGTTAATCCCTGTTGAAAACATTTACATGACCTTTTTCCCACAGTTTTCCGAAGAAACAGTCAATGCCATCGTATTCCCAATAAGCAAGCTCCGTAGTAGCAACACTTATAGAATCATCAGCGTGAACAACTTCAATATCATCTCCAACCCACTGAATAAGAATCTGTGCATGGTTGAAGGAATGCAGCAATTAGCATGAATCCAATCTCTTCCTACAAGCAAACTGCATGCCCCTTGCCATCGATGACAAAGAATGTAGTGATCAAAGCCTTTGACCCAATCATCAACTCAACATGCACGGCTCCACGAGTGTCAGAAGGATTGCTAGCAAATTCTTTGAGAACCATGTCGGTTTTTAACAAGTCTTCACTTGTCATCCCAAGCTTTCTGAAGGTAGTATATGGCAGGATATTGATAGCAGCTCCTCCATCAACAAATATTTTAGTCAGGGGCTTGCCATTGACGTATCCTTTCAGATAAAGTGGCTTCAAGTGACGATACTTGGCTGGTTTGTCAAAAACTACTTGCTGTGTCAGGACAAGCTGGGCCATTAAATCTTGAAACTCACGTTCATCAAAATCAGAGTGCACTTCTTCTTGGATATACTGGCCTTTAGGAGCTATGAACTCTGATGGGAGAAAGAAGGCCATGCATGCATCATTTGTAGGACCATGCTCATCGGGTTTCCTTTTAGGGTGCCATGTCTGGTTCTTCTCAACAGCTGCCTGTTTTAGCCCCTCGTTCCTCAAACGTTGAACCCTCCTTTTCTGGCTTTTCCTCAGTCCCAGAGGGCACCACTGTCCTTTCTGCCATACATACTCATGGGGACCTTTCTCTCCATTGTATCCCTTGTAATGAGCCCAATTTTGATCTACAAATCTTTTTCTTTGCTGGCTCTCAAAATTATCTATTTTTAAACGCCAATCGTCCTCAGAAAACTGTGTTTCAAGTCTTTCATGGACTGGACAGCAGTTGACTCGAGACTGCCTGTACCCAAAATATTGATCACTGCATTCAGGGCAATTATTTCTAGCAGGCAACTTCAAGCCTTCATTCCAACAATGTTTAAAGAATGAACACCCCCAATGAGACTGCTCCATCTCTCTCATATGCTCTTCTTGCTCCCTTCGATACACCTCTTCCTCATACCTTCGGCGTTCTTCCTGAATGGCCTTCTGAATTCGCACTCTGAACACTCGGCAATCGTTGATGGAGTGAGAATTAGTGTTATGATAGCCACAATACTTCTTGTCTTTCACTCCTTCAGGACGCAGCATGGGATGTCCTTCTGGCAATTTGATACGTCCTTCCCTTACTAACAGATCAAAGAGCTTATCTGATTTAGAGACATCGAAGTCATAAGTCCCCTTCTGTTGCCTCAACCAGTGTTGACTAACTTGAGTAGGTTCTTTGGCCCAAACCAATTCAGCTGCGGCTATCTCATCTTCATCATCATATTCAGCCGATTCTTCTAGAAAGCTTTGATACATCTTATTAGCAACATTGCCCTTTTGGAAGCGGTTACCTCTCCTGAACCCTTGAGCTTGATTACTCATAGCTGCCAGTCGCTGTGAAAGTTGACCAAGGTCATCAAACTCCATGCCGAACAGTTTCTCTCTGGATCCCTTCATTTCCATATAAAGATCATTTCCTTCACGAGTCTGTTCCCCTACTCCGCCAAATACGGATACGCCTCCATGAGCTTTAGCAATGTTATTGATTAATTCCATGATGAGTACTGTTTTACCTACTCCTGCCCCCTCCCCCAACAGTCTGATTTTTCCTCCACGTCGGTAGGGAGCTAAAAGATCGACCACCTTAATACCTATTTCAAAGATAGATAATTTCGTATCTAACTCGATAAAGGCAGGCGCAGATCTATGAATAGACATTCGGCTGCATGCCCGCTATCGCTATCCCTGACAATCATCTGGTAAATTCAGAGAATAGCAAAGGTTCTTAGTTTCTCTGACGAAGATACTCCTGTGGTGTCTCATTAGCTTTCTGCCTCAGACTCAAAAGATCAACCAGCTTCTTTTCATTAGTACCCGTAAAGAAATATGCATGAAATTTCTTCTCTAGCTCCGCCCATGTACCAATGGAATGGGCTGGCAATGAGATAAACCATGTGAAAGCTGGCCCTGTGAGAGGCAAAGGGAAATACCGAATTCTTCAAGCTTCGTCTGTGGAGGCCTCCCCAAGCTGCATTAAGTAACGACTGATATGCTCTAAAATGCTAGTATCATCTTGGCCAGAAAACTTGGTCAAATCTGTTGAAGGCTTCACCCTTGGAGGAAGTGCCACCCTATTATACCATTCTGGATAAGGAGACTTGTACGAATAGGACTGATTCTTTGGTTTTAGGCCAAACTGATTTTGTATCATATCAGCCATCCTATGCATGATAATATCAATACTTGAATTTAGAGTTCCCTGTACTTGCCTTCTAGAAGGCAGTCCTGATGCACTCTTGTATCCTGGTCGGCAAAGCATCCAAAGCACTATAATCAATAAATTCATGATATCTATCTCCATACATATTCCTTTGCAACCTATTTGATGCTGGAGACACTTTGAAAGCTGATGGTGGTACATCTCCTGTTGTACCAAATGTCACCTGGCCATAGGTAGGAGGCTGTTGTTTCTCATTAGGAGCTGGTCCACCTTTGTTTGAGCCAGATGCTCCATCATCTCTAGCAGACTTTTCTTGATATTTTGGCACATTGAAGAGTGTTGGTCCGTGGATTGGGCCTACATTTTCCTCAAAGTACTTATCGGCCATCGGGTCGAAGGTGCTAACCATGATTGCACGAAAGGTGTTCAAAAAGGTTGTGTGATGATTTGTCATAGTTTCTCCCAAAGCCTTGTGAACCAACTCTGAAATCTTCTGAGCAACCTCCTCTTCAGTGAAATCAGATTGGTGTGAAAGGAGAACCCTTGGCAATGATTCTTTTTAGAAAACTTGTTGCTTTTATTCTTGGAAAAGGACATCAAGCACTTCTGTTGAAATTGCTCACATGCTTGCTGCACCAATTCCCTTGAATTCTCTGGCAACTCATCCATGGTTATATCTAGAACGTGATCGTTGTTGATTTCAGGCATCTTGAACAACGGGTCCCACCGAGCGTGCCAAAAAGTGTGTTGACACAAATTGTGGCGCACTGTGCCTCACACACGGCAAGCCAGAAAGCGTGGCTTCAATCGGGTGCCCAGACGATTTGAGATCCAGAAGCGTGTCAGTCAATTTGACCTGAAACTGACTAGGGATAAAGATTGTTAAATATAAAATTGAAACATACCGGATGAGACCAGACAGTTCCGTATATACGGCCCTGAAGCCACTTACGACGACATACAGCTATAGAAGCTGTCTACCAACATGTCCATAGATCATTCGGCTAATATAAAGATAGAACATGTAAAACATTGATTGCCGAATACGTATGCATGGGAAACATGTTTGAATAAGTTAAAGCTGATCATTAATTGAAGCATAACCAATCTCAACAAACTAGCTGAATTAGGGTCTATGAAGAAGGAACAAACAAACTAGCACGAATAAACCTATCAAAAACTTGCATCTGCCGCATGACACTTAGCTCTATCAAGGTTTACACGCTTTTAACGTGCATGAACCCACAACATGTAATAACCTAGATTGATCTAATTTGGCTATGTAAACATATGATCTACCTATCACGATGATATAGAAGTAAGAACGTTTAAGAACAAATAGATCTATAAAAATAGAAAGCCAAAACTTATCAATCTAGATTAGGCAAAGGAGTGTTATAAATATATAAAACATTAAAGACATGCAACACGTGATAACTTAATGAATCCACTAGATTCTGCCAAATCTAATAGAGCCGATAACTATCTTGCTTTGCTAAGCTATCAAGCAAACGTCTGCCGCACGGCCATCTAGTCGAGATAAACAAAGCATAAGCAAAGACCTCTTGATTGTCAAGCAAACGCCTACCGCACGGCCATCTAGTCGAGACAAACAAGACTACTTGCATCAACATATAAATCCACCGCATGATACTAGACGTGATAGCAAGGTTGTCGGAACTTACGAAGGTCGATGGATCGATGGCTCCTCTCGAAGAACTCGACGACATGACAAAGGACTTGAAACTTGGCACGGGGCCGATTGTATTGATTTGATTGTGAACTCCCTTTTACAATGGTCGAGGGTTTATATTTATACCCTAGACAGAACATGAGTTCTAAAAGACTATGATTACAAAATCCCAAAAACTCAAAAGTATGGTGATCTAGCTCTAATCCTTTTCGGAGTCATTTACTGTCACGTTTCTTTCCTTCTAGTCGGCCTTCACTTGCCACCTTTTGCTTCCCAAATGGAGCCACCGCCTCCAAGGATAGCCGACCGCATGAACACTTGCCGAATCACTAGAACTCAGCCGACCGCATAGATGTTTGCCGAATCGCCACGAACAGCCGACCGCATAACGTTTGTCGAATGCCCTGAAGCTTGGCCCACCTGTCATCTTCTCAATCCTTACCAAAATCTAGTGTTAACACCAAGATAGGATTGAACAGAGTGGGCCAAAGTGGGGAAAAGGGAGCAAAAAATAGAGGGCAGTGATCCACTCCTTCCAATACTCGTGCCATGGCAAAGGACGGGGGATCAGAAAGGAGCGATGCCCAAGAGAACACAAGTGCCTAATCCACTTGTAGCGTACCTCAACCAAGGTGCACTAAATGCACTAATACATCCCTAGCTAGAGTCCTTAGAGGTGCGGTTATCACCACGAGAACCCTAGAATAGTATGGTCTAAATTAGGTAAAAACATATAAGGGCTCGAGCACGGAAGAACCAAAGAGGGGAACAACGGGATTCACCTCCCTTTGAACCACTCACCATTGCAATCGATGGGAATCAAGGGAATGAAATCAAGAGGCGAATAAGAGAACACTAATAGGCACAAACTAGTGAGAAAAAGGGACCTTGGTCCCATGGCACTTCGATCCACATGACATGGTAGTAGTAACTGAAGTCGGAACAAAAGACTTGATCCACGCCGTACTGAATCAGCGAGAATCGAAAGAAAGAGAAAGAAGAAAGGTTCCCCACTCTCTCGACCCACTCGTCATGGCAAGGGATGGTGGTCGGAAGAAAAATGACAAACGTCTCACACGGTTCTGCAATCCACACCAACTCGTGGGGCACTTCGACCTCCATGGACCTAAATTAGCAAAACCTATTCGTCAGGTTTGTAGTGATGCAGTTCTCATCACGAGAACCGAGGGACGCTCAGGTCTAGGTGGTGCGAACATATGAGGTGGTTAGGAAAAGAGAAAAGAAGAGAAAGAAGAAAAGAGGTAGAGCCCGAAGGTCATTGCGAGGTGACTCGTGGCCATGAGCTTTACCTACACAAGTTGGCTCCTTTTCCCACGATAGTCGTCTCCTAGTTCGTCCCCTATAAGATTAAGCCACGATAGGCTTATCGTGTGGGTGATATCCGCACCAATGTTGAGTCCATATGGGCCATATCCTAGGGCCGAATAGGTTCTAACAATCACAGTACTATGGAGCTAACTAAGATACAAGAGGAGGGATCGTGTTCATCGTTACGACCATAAGACGAGCCTGCAATCGTAGCGTCTATACAAAAATCGATTCCCCTGACTGGCTCGAAGGCTCGGTCCTCAGACGATCAAAATACGCAAGAACCAAAATGGAAAACAACCATAGGAGTAGCACATATCCACAGCACAGGGATAGACTGGCATGAAGGCACGACATAGGCATAGATGTAGGTATCAAGGTGTGAAGGATAAAGCAGAGCTTTGCCGACGTCGAGGATGGTGTCAACGGGATTTTGGGGGTTCGACCTTGGCGGGAAAGAAGGCGATGCCAGTAGGTCCTCAACGGAACATCGCCAGAGTTGCTCGGAGGTCCATAGCCAACCGAGCTTGGCCCTGGCCAGCTGTAGCCGCCATTGGCCAGCCTTGACTGGCTATGGCTGGCTACGGCTAGCCTGTAGCCGGCTCTGGCCAGCTGTGGCCAGCCACTGATGGCCAGTGGCCAGCTGCGGCTTGGCCGACGGGGCTGGATGCTATCAGGAGTGGCTAGGAGGTGGCGGAGCTCTAGCGGATAGCGTTGCGAGGCCACGGCTTCCCTGCAGAGGTCAGAACAGTGGCATGAAGTCCAGTTTCAGATAAGGGCGGTGGCAGAGCATGAAAAAGACGGGAGATTTAGTGCACGTGGCTCACCGGTGGCAGCTCGGTGACATCGCGACACGACGATGAGGCGGTTGAACGTCCCCAGTGTCGACGATGCTCACGTGGCCAGCTGCGACACCTGTGCGGCGAGCCGCGGCGTCCTTGTAGCTAGCTGCCATGCGACAGTGGCTAGCAGTGTAGGGTGGTTGTGTGGCCGGCCCTTGCTGCGAGGTGGAGGCGAGCTCAGCGAGGTGAAGGCTTGACAACGAGGCGGAGAGGATGCAGGATAGCGATGGCGAGGTGCAGATTGGCATGGCGGAGGCACAACGTCGGCGTCATGGCGCCTCGGCAAAGGCATGGCGCGTGAGTACGATGGACGTGGCACGGGCAAAGGTAAGGCAACGGCGCTGCCCCGCTCGGCCGCGCCAGCCATCTAAGTAGCTACCACTGGGCGCGCTGCTTGATCGGGTCGCAGAGCGGGCCAGCGAGGCGATGGGGGACATCGCGTCGCTGGAGCAGCCGGAGCACGGCGTCAGCCGGGCCGGTGAGGAGGAGGCCATGGCGATGGCTTGCGCGAACTACTACTACGGTGGGCTGTGGCGTAGCCCTGGCCGGTGACGTGTGGGCTAGCGCATTTGTGGCCGGCCGGCGAGGCAGCATGGTGCGCCCGGCACAGCGCAGCTTCGGCGCAGTGAGAGCAGAAGGAACGAGGGGCGAGCAGTGTGCCCGAACAAAGAAGGAGCGGCGGCAGCAGTTGGCGGAGAAGGGAAGAGGAGTGGTGGCGGCTGCGGTGATTTTATAAGGAGAGATCCCGGCTAGGGTTGGCTGGCAAGGCGTTTATGCAGCTGTTGGGGTGAGTCGCACGCATCCAGCGGCCGAGCACGGAGACTAGGGCATGGGCATGGGATTACGGCGTCGCCAGCCGGCCCTCTTGGGGGTATTTGGGCTCATGAGGGACACCCTAGGGTTCCCAAGGGGCACCGCTACCGGGCCTTGGGCCACGCACACGCTCCGGCGCCCTAGCGGGACGTGAAGTGGGACGTGGGGAAGCGCGGACTGGGCCAGAGGGAGGGAATAGGTGCGCAGTTGGGCTAGCGCCCTACTGTGCTGCTGAGGGAAGGAGGCTGGCCGGTAGGGTGAGGAGGAAGGCCGAGCGGCCTAGGGATGCTGTGGGGCCACTGGGGGAGAGGTGGGGAACGCTGGGCCGGCGGGTCGAAGTGGGCCTCCGAGCGGCCGGCTGGGCCTACGGGGGAGGAAGGGAGGAGGCGAGCGGGCCGGAGGAGGCAAGCGGGCTGGTGGGCTGAGTGGGCCACGAAGAGAGGTGGAATGGGGCATGCTGGGCTAGTTTAGGGGTTAGGAAGGAAAGGTTTTTCCTTTTCCCACTTTAGTAAATGGTCCTCCTATTTTTGCTAAGATAATTAGGGAGTAAATCATTGGAATTTTTGGAGGATTTCAAGGAGGATTTGAGAGGACATTTGATGGAGTTGAGGAAAGTTTTGCTAGAAGATTTTTCCACAATCTTGCCAATAGAATTGGAAATGAATTTAGGGAGGAAAATTAAAGGAACTTGAAAGGGATTGCTACAGATTTGTGCACTCTGAACTCGGACGAAAGCCAAACCTAAAAACCAACTCAAGACCACAGGCACTTTCCTACAAGCAATTCTATATGAATGCAATGTTGCACGTAGAAATCTCCTCTATTTGACCAAGTTTGACCTAGTCACTACATGGTTCACATATTACAGGAAAAATTTAAAAAAGTTCAGATTTTTGGTGTTCAAAAAATCCGGGATGTTACAACCCTATCCATGACAATCGTCTCTCATCGAAGGCGCATTTCACCAGGACCTGTCTATGATGTGTGCCCATCGGAGATGCACCTTAACATGGCCAAGATACTCTACTACAATAGCATTTCAACATATGGTTAAATGTAGTTTTATTTGTGACTGGGCAAACCCCTAGTGAGAAAGACCAGTGGGTATGGAGCGTTTCCACAGGCTGCATTCTTACATCATATGCATGTGGAAATGTATTTCCGCATGCAGCATACTTATATTAAATTAATGGCTTGTAGAAATACATTTCCACATACAGCATACTCATTAACGGTTTATGGAAATGTGTTTCCACGGGCAATACCGTAATATGACCAGAAATCAATTTCCAAAGGTAGCAATTTTAAGAGAACCTACTCTGAAATAATTGCCAAAATTTTGAAAGTTTCACACTATTTGCTATGTTTCGTTTTCCTGCTACATTTTAGAGATGATATGCATGTATTTAATAGCAATTAAATATTATGTCGTCAACTCGCCATCATTGTTACTATTTTGTGTGTCAATAAATGTCAATTATTAACTAAATAAAAAATATTGTTCATCATATATCGTGCACATGTACCAAGTGGGAGTTGCATTTCAAGCCAAACCCAATCACGAAGATATTTTAATTCGTCTCTCGCCATGTGTGTGTGTGTGTACTTGTAGTATCCTCATCAGTGGGATATTTTGTAGTTTGAGAGGTCTTCGGCATCTGCAACTAAAACACAAAATGACTCAAAGATGCGGCAAGTGATTGATATATATGCATATATGATAATCGGTTTACACCTTGGGGGTTCATTATGTACCTTCCGGTTCTCGCACACGTAGTACCCGTAGAGGGCAGTGCTGAGAGGTTGCTTTTGGCACTTTACAATAAAATAAAATAATGATGAAGCAATGTGTGAGTAGTACCTTTACATGCCACCTCCATGATACTAGATCCCCTCTGGATCGGGGATGCCTATGCCCGCTTTGCCATCCTTCAACAAGTATCCACTTGAAGAGATCAATGCCGCTACATCTTGTTTCCTACATTCTAGGCCACCAGGTGGCCTAGAATTACCTGGCCTGTGGGCTGTGGCAACGTCTATTGTCTGGGTACCGACCCTACTGATCGAAGCATGTAGCAAACAAGATGTAATGTAGCGGCTTTGATCTCTTCAAGTGGATACTTGTTGGCCACCGTAGAGCTGTTGCTGCTTGGATTAATCTAGCCTCCAGTTGGGGGCAGCGGCATCATTTGAGAAGGCATGTTTTTGCGTCATGTTGTGCATCTTTTTCATTGCTGTTGTTGAGCCATCATGCATGTTGCACACTTGCTACATAATTTGGAGATCTGGATTAGTGAACAATTCCATATAACTTTCATTGATTAACTCCTTGGCTCTTCTCCGATAGCCTGCTTGTAATAGTTGCACCTCTTGTAGCTGCCTACGTCCTTGCCGAAGCCTTCTTTCTAGCCCAATTTCAAGGAGATGCCTCGGACATAGCACGGCGTTCAGGGTGCCAAGGCTGTAACTAAGGATGTCCTTCTCCAAGTCGGGCTTGAACAAGCATGCCTTTTGCTTTTGTGGTGATCGTTATTATGTTCAAGAACCTCTGTATTTCAAGTGTTGAGCCAGTTGACGCTTGGTTTGTCTAGACCTTCCATTAGGTCCAGTATCCTAGCTGCCTTCTACACTCATTCTTCCATCCTCCCTTTTGGGATCTGGAGTTTGTGAAACCAACCCCCCCCCACACACACACACACACACGCAATGCCAATGTGGTGAGGTATTTGTTCTTCCTCACAAGTTGAGAATTCATTTCACTAAGACCTTTGAATTCTTTGTGGCCTTCTGTCAAACGAACTCGTCCCATTGGGCCTTCACAATCCTCCCAATTCAGTCCTAGCACACAGTCCCTTTATGGACACCTCCATCATCTGGTCCATGTTCTTGCTGACTGAGATATCTAGCAAGCATAGCATATTGGAGACGATATTGTGAGGACTGGGAACTTCTGGTTTGCATTCGACGAACTAACATCCCTTGATCTAGCTGCGTTTGTTCTATTTGGCCAGCCTCTCACCGCAACTGGGACCTCAGCTGCACCATCTCGGGGTCGCTGCTTGTCAGAGCATTATGAATCTCCTTCAAAACAGTATGCACCAAGGGATATCCCGTTGCATTCCTTGTGACCTAATCCATTACCAAGGCAAAAAAGATGCGGGCTCAAGGCTGACCCTTGATGTAGACCTATTTTAATTGGGGAGTAATTTATGTTACCATCATTTGCTCGAACACTAGTTACAACACTGTTGAACATCTCCTTAAGGAGGGCAACATACTTTGTTGGGGCTTTATGTTTGTCCAAATCCTACCACATAATATTCCTTGGTATCTTGTCATAAGCCTTCTCCAAGTCAATGAAAACCATGTGTAGGTCTTTCTGCTCCCTAAACCGCTCCATAACTTGTCGTATCTAGAAAATTGCTTCTATGGTTGACCTTTTGGACAAGAACCCATATTGGTTCATAGAGATCCGCATTGTTCCTCTCAGATGATGCTCGATAACCCTATCCCATAGCTTCATAGCATGGCTCATCAACTTAATTCCTTGATAATTAGTACAACTTGGATATCTCCCTTGTTCCTGCAGACTGGTACCAATATACTTCTCCACTCCTCAGGCATCTTGTTCCGTCAAAAAATATTGTTGAATAACTTGGTTAGCCATGCTATAGTTATATCTCCGAGACATCTCCACACCTTGATTGGAAAACCATCAGGGCCCATCATCTTACCCCTTTCATCCTTTTCAGAGCTTCTCTAACCTCAAATTCTTGGATCCTCCACACAAAGCTCCTATTTGTGTAATCAAACAAGTCGTCCAACTGGACGATTGTGTTAATTGTGCTCTCATCTCACCACTGAATAGTTATTCAAAATAATCTTGCCATCTATGTTTGATCTCATTCTCCTTCACCAAGAGCTGCTCCTTCTCATCCTTAGTGCATATAACTTGGTTGAAGCCGCTCGTCTTCCTGTTAGAGCCCTAATCATCCTATAAATGTCCTTCTCTCCTTCCTTCATACTCAGATGTTGGTAAAGGTCCTCGTAGGCCTGCCCCTTTGCTTGTTTTGTAGTTTTCATTGCCACCTTGTATTTCTCTATGCTATCTGCACTCTTGTCATGGCACAAGCGGTTATAGAAACCTTTCTTCTCCTTAATAGTCCTTTGCACATCTTTGTTCCACCACCAAGTGTATTAAGGTTCGCATCCACTCCCTTTGGTCACTCTAGGCACCTCTGAGATGACCTTTCAAAGGCATGTTGCCACCTTCTCCCACAAGTTGTTTGCATCGTCTTCTACCTTCCAAGAGCCCACTTTGACAACCCTTTCCCTAAGAACTTTGATGTCTTCCCTTCCAAGTTTGTGTTGCGAAACCACATATTCTCCAGGTATGACCTTACAATCCACACATGCTCGTTTATCCCCCGTGAGGACAAAGTCGATCTGGCTAGAGTGTTTGCCGCTACTAAAAGTCACTAAATGGGATTGTCTCTTTCTAAAGAAAGTGTTGCATATCATCAGACCAAAAGCTATAGCAAAGTGAAAGACTTCCTATCCCTCCTGATTCCTACTACCATACCCGAAACCTCCATATGCCACCTCAAAACAGCACCTATTGTGCAAGGATGGCCATTAAGATCCCCTCCAATAAAAAGCTTATCACTACTAGGTACAACTCTAACTAATCCTTCAAAGTCTTCCCAGAAATACCTATTAGCACTCTCATCTTGCCCTACTTGGGGCATACGTACTAATTACCTTTAAGACCATATCACTGATGATCCTATCCCCTTGCCTTCTCACCTCCACCACACCATACTTGAGGCCCTTATCAATCAGAACACCTACTACATTTCTATTTACAGTTGCCCCTGTGTACCATAGTTTAAAGCCAGTACTATCCACCTCCTTTGCCTTCGGACCCTTCCATTTAGTTTCTTGAACACACAAGATATTTACACGCCTCCTAATCATTGTCTCAACTAACTCTCAACTTACCCGTAGGGGGCCCTACATTCCAACTACCTAAACACATCCTAGTTGATTGGACTAGCTTCCTTACCCTTCGCATGTAACACCCATGTTTTTGCATCTATTTAAAAATCACTAAAAATTTAAACTTTTAAAACTTTCCAACAAATTAAAACTTGCTTAGTTTATTTTCCGCCAAACCGTCTTGAAAATATATTTTCCAAAACCATGTATTAAAAAACTCATCATACGCATGTAGGTTGGAAATGCTTGTTTGAGTGTTTTTGTGTTTTCTAGAATTTATTCGTGGCACCGAAAATAATCCCCGAACTCGTTCCTCGATCATTCCCTTGACTTAAGTCAAATTTGCGTTTCATATATTAATTTCTTTTCAATGGGAATTCTAGAAATGTAGAACCATTCTTTTTATATTCTGGAAAAAAAGGGAAATAATACATAGTATGGAGATTTGATACAATTGGTTTTCATCTCTCCTGTACGTGGACTCGATATCCCTTTTTCCCTTCCTGTTCCCATGCGTGAACACAGCCAGCTCGGTAAGCCAACAAGCAAGCAGCCCTACGGCCAACCGTGCCCCAGCGTAAAGCTGCTGTAGCCCGTAGCTCGAGCACCGACCTTCTGCACCGTCGTTTTCTTGCGAGTTCTTATCCATGCCGAGAAAACCGTGGACACGAGCACAGTCCGCTGCTGCACAAGCAGCGCGTGAACGCCGCGAGTCCGCGTCGTCATCCTCGCAACCGACCATGTGCGATGCCATTTTGCCTGCAAGCTCATCCGGGCATAGCTGGAGCCCTGCCATGGTTGCCGGTCCTCGGCCGAAGATATTTTCTCCAAGGACGCCAGCCGCCTTACTGTGCTCCACCGCCTTACCTAGTCTATAAAAGACCGGCGAGGCCGCCATGGCTGGACAAGCTGGAGCACACGATGGTAAGGTCGACGTTGTGGAGTCGTGGCTGAGCTCTCCGCGCCGAAGCCGCTCAGCCGCAGCACCGAGCTGCCGTCACTAGAGTTGGGAACGCCACCGCCGCTGCCTTGCCTTGTGGAGCGCCGCCGCCCGAGCTGCGCCTAGAACCGCCACGCTATTCTCCGCCCTGCGGGAGCGCAGCGCGCTCGCCGTGCCATCGCCGGAGTTGGGAATGCCGCCGTCGCCTTGCCTTGTGGAGTACGAGGGAACTCGTCGGAGCCGAGCTGACCGCCGTCTTGATCAGCCACCGCGCGCCGGCGCCCAGCTTTCCCTCTTCTCTCCTCCCTTCTTCCTCTCTCCTGCTCGCCAATGGAGCAGAGCTCCGACGATGCTGAGCACCGCCGAGCCGAGCTCCCTACGCCGGCGCGTCCTCCTCTGCCCCTCTCCTTCTTCCTCTTGCCCACCTCCGACGAGCACCACCGGGGCCGCCGCCAGCAGCTCCGCCGGTGCCCAGCCCTCCCTCCGTCTCTCTCTTCCCTCTCCCCCTCTATCTTTTCCTTCCCTGACCACGCGCCGGACTGAGGTCAGAGACAGGGACGGATGAGCACTCCATGTCGACATCCCCCTTCCTATGCCGACACAGCAAATGAGAGCGTGACACGTCGCCGAGGTGGGACCCAGCTGCATGCAAGACGCATCTCCCCCTCTCCTGCACACGTAAACCATCCACAGGTGCATGTGCTGGTGCATGGGTGCTGGCAGCCTAGCCCCACCACCTGGCCCACATGTCAGCCTCAAGGACAGGCAGGAGAATGTGTTTACACGGGAAATGTATACAGGAGACTATAAGTAAGCCCTCTTGCCCTTTCCAAAATTCCAGAAAATTTCCTAAATAATCTAGAGCCACCCTAGACCCTAACCAAACTCTCCTCAATCTTTTACCATTGCCCAAAATTCCAGAAATAATCTCCAAGTTCCCTTCCATCCGCGTTTTGTCAATAAAACACATCAAATTCATATCTCCTCCATCCTAAATCCAAACATCTTATTTCTTCCGCTAAAAATCTTCCAACATCATACCCTACACACCCATCCCTTTTTCCATAATTTTTGGTGCCCATTTAAATTCTAGTTATGTGTGTTTTGCATGTTTTGTTTGGTGTTTCCTTGTTTGTCGACGCTAGACGGCGTAGGATAGAAGACGTGGAGAAAACCTGATGGATTATGAAGTACAGCCACACAGAGACAAAGAGCAAGATGCATAGAATTTGAAGTCTTAGAATGGAGGATATATTCGTCAGCAAGCGAAGGCAAGTCCTAACACCTACCTACCATTTCTCTCCACATATATATTTGCTATCTCTAAACCACTTCCCCTCCGCATACTATCTTTCTAACCAAACTCCACCTTTCTACCGTCACCCTATTCCACCACTTCCACCGTATAACCTACCACCTCCCACTTTATATTAATTACCAACTAAATACTATTTATATTATTTCATATTGATATCATTATTGGAATTTATGTTGTGAGCATGTGACATATGTATGATGAGTATTTGTGATTTAATATGAGATTTATGATATGAATAAGAACATGAACCGTGATCTTAACTAAACTGGTAAACTCAACTATTTTCCGACAGGGAGCGAGTGGAGGTAATTCACGTGGTGCGGATTACCTTTGGCAGGATCGCCTAGTGAGGGTTCCTGTAGGAGTTACTCGCTTCGGTCGTATAAGGACCGGTTCATTTGCCATCTCCCTGGTCAGAAACTCGTACAGCCACATGCCTATATGGGTAGGCTTGATCTCACACCCCGTTAGATTAAAGTATGTTCTCACTTAGGGGGCCGGTGTAGGCAACGGTAGAGCAGGAGAAGGCATGGATGCTGTGTGATCTTCCATGGCCTGGTTGGACGTGGTTGCTATGTGATCCTCCACGTTAAGCCCTTGAGATTTTTGGCCACGTTCGAGCCCTATATATTTTGAGAATTGATTAGGAGACATGGTGTCTCTATGTGATGTGTGTTTCCAACCCCTGAGCACCGTAGTGGGATTATATGGAAATCTAGGGTAGCCCCCAAGCGGGTACGGGATCACGTTAGGCCTGTCGTGCTATTGGCCCTAGTGTCGACTACGCCTATCTTGTGGGAAAATTTATACACCTCTGCAGAGTATATTGAATCTATTCGAATAGCCACGTCCTTGGAATGGGCAAACGCCAGGATGAGGTCTCAAATGATTAGATGTTTTATAAAAGGCAACGGTGATAATTTGGTAAGTTGTAATTTATAAACTTCGGGAACTAGCGAGAAGGGTTAATTCTCTCCTAGGGCCCAAACTCTATTTTATATACAACTTTACTCTTAATATATATATATATATATATATATATATATATATATCCACTCCCATAACCCATCTTCATTTCAGCCTTCGCTATTCACCTCACCTACCCTAAATTAGGACTTGCTGAGTATGTATGTACTCAATCCCCTCCAATCTATGTTTTTAGGAGAGAAGCTGTAGGAACGCCTACAAGGACAGAGCTACCAAGACTGCGCCAGGATGGAACCATAGGAGGCACGCGAAGACGGAGTCGTACCACTACTAGGCGAAGGAGCTATGCTAGGACTACTAGGAACAAGAAATAGGAATGCGCTCCAGGATAAGGTTTACGTCTACACTCCAAGTGCCTGTAGGAATGGAGCCACGACATCTTAGGATCACTGTGTGTTTAACTCTGATATTGTTGTAAGGCTCGTGGCCTGAGTTATGTAAAGATAAACCTTGTAATATGTTCTTCCCTTTATTAATAAAAGTATGGTTTTTGATATAAATCTTGTTGATGTGTGCGTATCAGCTACTGATCCAGGGACTGATACGTGATGCACAGTGAACCCTAAAATAGGGGCCCGACATCGCACCTGCCGAGTCAAGTGTGAAGACCCCTGCTCATTTTTCACCAGACGCAGCGAAGATGTGCGCACCACTAGGGATGCAACAGCCTGATCCTTGCTCACTTAACACTGTGCCTAGATCACAACATGGTGCGCCATAGGGGTGACGACCTGTCCCTTGTCCATTTAACACCATACCCGGGTTCCAATATGGCACGTCGCTAAGAGGGTTACGCCCCAACGGGATTTTCTTGGGTTTCATCTCCATTTGAGTAGCTAAGTTTTACGTTGGCTAGCCAAGCCTTACACAACCCTCCTTTACCAGGGCTTGGGGCCTGCTATGTTGAGACACTATAATTCACCTAAGTATATGGATTTCCAGTGAAAACACTATGAGATAAAAAGCCTGACCCTTTGCTAATAAATAACGTCTGCATGTTCTCTAACCATTGTTGTATCGATCACACAGCTAACTCTGATCTACCAACTCCAAACTGTTGGATGTTTTCTTATGGGCTCCTTTGTAATGCCTCTCAGATGCAGGTACTGATCAATAGCAAGTTGCGGATCACATGATATAGTTCCATGTGATCCAAGTTCTCAGAAACAAGATCTTAATCTTTCTATTTGTTCTGTTTTGAAGCACCTTCTTCAACGAAACTATGAAACATTCTAAACTAGAGCTTAACAACACTTTGCATCCATATGAGCAACCCAGTAGCACAAAGCTTAGCACAGATATCTACATAAAATTAGCATCATTCATATATGAGTTTATGAAATAGCTAGAAACAACATGTAGAACATACCAAGCGCTTTTGTTCTTTCTAGTCAGGGATGGCAGCACTTTTTCCATTCTATACACCCTTTTCAATCCAGACTTCAATACAGCATATGTGTTTGAAGTGCCAGCCTTGTCAAGACCAAATTTATATTTCTACAAGGCCATCCAACTAAAGTTATATCATGCCTGGAGCAGTCTCATTCAGAATTAGAAGCAAAAGATATTGTAACAGATAGTAACAAAAAAAGCACAAGTATTGACTACAAGCAATTCTTGTGCCTCCCCATGGCCTTGAACCTCCTCTGTTCTAAACAACATCTTCAGATTTTAAGCGTAATTGTTGAGCTGTTCTCCTTTTTTTTTCTTGTACTGCTCAGAGGTTCAGTACTTGGCAAAGAAGGCCCAATCATCCTTGCTGCAACAAAGTGGCCTGCAAATTAAGTACTATGGTTCTATGAGTTCTGTTGTGTGCGCTTGATTGTCATCGCGGTCCTCATGTTCCTTTACAGCATCCAAACTGGCTTGATCTATCAAATAAGATGCTTTTTTCACAAGATCCATCTCCAAATTACAGTCGGCTTTTCTTACATCACCTTGAGTTACTTTGAACACACTCTGCATGCATAATAAAGGCAAAGTCTAGATATTCCAAAACAAAATACAAGAAGCAAAAGGCTGAATCAAGTTGAGTTGAATTATCCAAAACTCCCCCTTTACTCTTCTAGCATATGTCATTCCAGTTTCATCCTTTTTCCAGTAATAATCATGCCATGACATCGCTGCACATGTTTCAACAATCCTGCCTTCATCATCACGGTTTTGACCATACTAGGGTATAGACATTTGATAATAACTCCAACATGTGAGCTGTACTTATAGCCTTTAGGGTTGTAGTTGACATAGGTGAATTGACTGTAACAAGGAACCTGACATGTCAGTTTGCAAATCTAGAAAAAAAAATGCATATAGCGGTTAAATTTAAATTTATTCTATACTATAAATAGGAGACTTGCTAACAGGTAGCATATAAGTAGCTGCAATTGATTTTATTTTATTACTAGCAAGATGTGTGCACAGAAAGCACCACAGGGTGCTCAATATGGTCAGCACTTTCTACCATCGTATAAGAAGCTCGGGCATAGGCCGCTGGCTCCTCATAAATTTGCAATGGAAAGGCCAACTAATATTTCATCCATGCTGTCAGTTTCACCAAATCCCTCATCATGTCTACCTTCATCATGGCTATCAGCAAGTTCCTCGCCATGTGATGTCCATGTTTTATAGTTGTCCTTAAATCCAAAGCTACACAAGTGCATCTCTACTGTAAACCTTTTATGCCTAACACAGTTTGTACACTATAGCACAAGGACACTTAATGGTGCCATCTTCAACTAAATTAGGCATAGAGAAGGCACGATCCAAGAATTTGTTGGTGTTTTCAATCCAATCACTAGAGGGAGCTTCTCTACGTGACCAACCAATTTACATCCAATTACATTCTTCCACTGTTGGTTGGGTTCTGTTCTAAAAAGATGACTGATTTTAGATACAAAATAATTTGGCACAGCTAGCAATCATCACTACCGGAAACCAACTCTTTGCTAAGTGCCAAGCTCTTTGCCGAGTGCAATCTATCGGCAAAGAGCTTCTTTGCCGAGTGTTTGTTTGCCGAGTGCCGACGAAAAGACACTCGACAAAGTCCCAACACTCAGGCATATTTCGCCGTCCGTTAGTGGTTAGCCAACGCCGTTAGAACTTTGCCGAGTGTCTTGGTGGGCACTTGGCAAACAGTTTTTTGCTGAGTGTTTTTTTTGTTGACACTCGGCAAAGTTTTTTTTGTCCGCTAAACTTTTTCTTCTCTGCATAGCCTGTATGTGGTAGTCCATGTTAAAATTTGATACATTTCTCGGTCTTTTTTGCTATATTTCGTTAATTTATTTCATTTAAAGGAATTTTTGGGGATAAGTCAAATTTGAACTGCAAGTGGTTCGAATAATGGAATTAAATGAATAGAAAAATGAGATTCATGTTATTCAGTCTGATGTGAAGCCGTATCTAGGAACAGACCAGAAATTTCAAATATCTTGTTCATGAAACATGACCACAAACGTGAGGCCGAAAAATCTTAAAACTCTAAAGAAAACAAACGTACTGATTTCCACCATTATTTTCTATAAAATCAGCTTGCTCTCCATATTGACATCAACCCATACATGGCAAACGTACTGATTTCCAAAGTTGGTTCACTGTATGGATGGATCAATGCAAAATTGATAGCTATAGCTAGCTTATAGATGTGAATGCACTAAAGTGAATAAAGATTCTCGATGCATAATTTGATGGAAAGGAAAAAAATTCGATGTAGTTCAGGAAACTGTCAGTTTGTGATTCAGTTAAGTTTCTGCAGTGAATTTTGGGGACATT
Source organism: Chrysopogon serrulatus (assembly GCA_015844335.1). Taxonomy (NCBI): domain Eukaryota; kingdom Viridiplantae; phylum Streptophyta; class Magnoliopsida; order Poales; family Poaceae; genus Chrysopogon; species Chrysopogon serrulatus. The sequence goes on from JADLZL010003759.1 coordinate 56,472, forward strand.
TAATTTTTTACCATTATAGCGGCTGGCAACTCTCCAGATCTTCACATAACGGATCCCGCGTGGACAGCTGTGCTGGCGTGCCACAGCCTCAAAAAAGGTTAATATGTAGCCAGCCGCAAACAACGATGACATTTTAATATTGACACCTATTATGCTGAGAACTGGAGAGTTGTCAGCCGCTATAATGGTAAAAAGTTAAATGTCCCTGAATTTTGCATTTAAAGAGGAAATCCTACAAAATTGGCACTGAACACTTCTGAGCATAGTATACAGAAACTTTATGCAGTTCATTGCATCAACATATAGAACGCATCAATATGGAACAAGCATCCTCATATAGGTGAGCACAACACATAGAAAATCTGAAAATATGAGAGAAAAAAGGATGGGGTTTTATTACCTCAGTCGAATTAGGAACCACAGATCGGCGTTGTTGTAGCAACCTCCTCTGCAATTGGCTCGGCTCGGCTCCGCATCGGTGCTGCGTCCGCCTCCAAGCTCAGTGGTCCATGGCTCAATGGCTCCTCCAAAGTCGATGCAGTAGGATCCTCGCGGGCCAAGGCTGCTCGAAACAGAGGACGATGTCGAGACATATGGTTTAGTTGACGAGATGAGAAGAAGGGGCTTGATTTGAGTTGTGGCCTCACGCAGACAGCAGAAGGGCGGCTCGATTTCAGACTTCGCCAAGGCAGTGATGTGGGGCCTCTTCCCGTGTTGTGTCGTCTGCCGCCGAAGATCGCACCGCTTCTGGACGTCCTTCTTCTTGCTGCCGCCTCTCTCCTCTCTAGGCTTATCGGCATGGAAGGCAGCCAAAAACGGGACAGCAGACCTGCGGTGGGAAGAAGAGAAGGCTCGTCTGCGGCTGATGGTACCCAGGACCATGGCTGGTGCTGGGGGAGGCAGCGTGCCCAGGCCCCAGGCGGGGATCGTGGATTCGCGGGGGCGCGGTGTGCAAGCAGGGTCTTGGGCGGCCAGCGATGGAGCGCAGCCGCGCGTCGCTGGTGGCGCATCCAAGACAAGATTGGGGCTAGTTCAGGAGGCGGCGAGCAGGCTGGGGCTGCAGGAGCGAGCGCCGGCTGGGTCAGGGGCGGCGCGCAGGCTTGGTCGGGTGGGGGCGGCGGGTCGGGGTTAGTGTGTGGCTGTGTGGGTGGCTGCTGATGAGTGATTAGTGGCCCGCCTTCTCTTTTGGCTGGGCCGAGGGAAAAGTAGCGCAGGCCGTCCTGTTGTTGTTCGGCTTGGCACAAATGCAAAACGGGTCCCGCCATGGCCCGGGCGCAAAACGAACCCGCGAAAAGGGTCAAAACCCAGGCCTCGAAACCTGGCCCATGCGAAATCGAGCGTTCGATTAAGCCTGAGGCTCTGTTTGTCTGCACCTAAATACACTTCAATTCACGTGGCTTAGGAGAGATTGGTCCAAACCACGTGGATTGGGAGTGTATTTATGTATAGCCAAACAAGGCCTCTTGTGGGTTATATACCAGCCTACCCTGGCCATTTTCCCTCCCTCACACCGGCACGGGAGGTGAGCAGATAGACAGGAAACAGTGGTGGCGGCATGGTGGAAGCGCGGCGGCGGCATGACGTAGAGACCTGACAGAGTGATGGCAAAGATGACGCGGCTCTCTATCTCGCCCAACGTCCACACCTTCTGGAAGCCACCTCCTCGCAGGCCGAGTAATCGCGCGTAATGTTATGCTCTTATTTGTTTAGTTTCCCTAGGGTTTCCTCTAACCATTCTTGATGATGATTGTATCCTCCTGTGTTAGCAGCAGCGAGGAGGGGAAACGGAGGAATCGGAATAGGCAGGAAGAACAGCAGAGGTTGGGGACGAGACGAAGTCTGCTTAGTACACATATGAGTTTGTTACAGGTTTAAACATGCCTTCCCTTCCAAGAAGATGCCTCTAAATATAGAGAGGAGTCCTACCAGCTACGCCAACTAGCTTAATGGGCCGACCAGTCTGGGCCATAGTAGCGTGGGGTGTGGGCCTTGGTGCGTGCCGGCCTCAGTTTACACCGCAGCGGGGAAGCAGGTTCAGAAGTCGACGCATCGTCAGGCGAGGAGCATCAGTGGAGCCTGACGGAGCAGCTATAGCCGGCACATCGGCGCTGACATTCCCCCCGGCTTGCACGCTTAGATGCTCTAGATCCCAGCGCGAGGAAACTGCTGCTTCAAGAAATCGAGATCTTCCCTGTTTGCCATCTCCGCGGGTAACCGAGACCACTGAATCAACCCATGCTCAATAAAATGTATACCTTAAGTGAGCGACGTTGCAGAATCTTCTCAGGCACACTCCAGAGAGCCGTGGACGGAGGAAGCATTGGAACAACATGATGGTGTTCACCGATCGCCTTCTTAAGCTGCGACACATGAAAAGTGGGATGAACAGAAGACGAAGGCGGGAGTTCAAGCGTATAAGCACCTTGCCCACTCGAGCCCGAATGCGATAAGGCCCAAAAAATTTGAACGCCAGCTTCTGATAACTGCGATGTGCTAAGGATGACTAGACATAAAGTTGCAACTTGAGGTAAACCCAATCATCAACCTGAAATTCTCACTTAGAATGTGGAGTATCAGTCTGACGCTTCATCCGTTTTTTGGCACGCAGAAGATGTTGGAGGACCACATCAGTCATGAGCTCACGGTCCTTAAGCTAGGCAGCAATATCAGACATCGGCTGATCAGCGGAAACTAAAAGACCAAACTGCGTAGGAGTAACCATAGAGGACCTATGGGGAGTGGCCTACAGTAGAATGAATGCTCGAATTATACCAGAATTCAGCGAAATCAAGCCAAGCACTCCATCGGCGCGGACATGCATGAACATAGCACCTCAAGAAAGTCTCCAAACATTGGTTGACTCGTTCTGATTGTCCATCCATTTGCGGGTGATAAGACGTACTCATACGGAGCTCGACCTTGGCCATCTTGAATAGTTCCTGCCACAGGGTGCTGGTGAAAATTTTGTCGCGATCAGATATAATGGCTACTCGCATACCATGCAACTTGTACACTTGAGACAGAAACGTGTTGGCTACTGAAGCTACAGTGAACGGATGGTGCAACCCAATGAAATGAACATACTTGGAGAAGAGATCCACGATGACAAGAATGCAGTTGAGCCCCCTAGAAAGCGGCAATCCTTCAATGAAATCCATGGAAATGATTTTCCATGCACGATCCAACACTGGCAACAGTTGTAGCAAGCCAGGCCGCCAAGCACGATCAGGCTTCGCCTGCTAGCACACTGCACATGCAGCGACAAACTGCTGCACCACTGTTTTCATGCCGGTCCAGGCGAAGAGCTGCTTCCGTCATGCATAAGTGATGGGCACGCCTGAGTGACCACCGACAGCATTGGCATGGAAAGTGGTGATCAACTGGAGATGGAGAGTAGCATTGGCACCGACCCAAATGCGAGATTTGTAGCGTAAGAGACCGCCCCGAAGAGAAAAGTTAGGCACAACAGCAGCATCCAAAGCCAACTTCGCAAGCAGGGACTGAGCATGACCATTAGAAGTATTGGATTGAACAACCACCGCGACCCATTGAGGTTGTGAGACAGAGAGAGAAATCACATTGGAGCGACGGCCTACGAGATAGTGCGTCAGCTGCGCCATTGTCAACTCCCTTCTCGTAGATCCGATAGTGAAGGCCGAGCAACTTGGTGAAAAACTTTCGCTGCCACAGAGTGTGGATACGCTGTTCGCCCAACTAAACCAAACTCTTGTGATCTGTCATGATGTGAAATTCTGCTAACTGCAAGTAGCTGCGCCAATGCTCGACCGCCATGATGAGGGCGAGGTACTCCTTCTCATACGTGCTCAGGCCCAGGGAGCGCAGACTCAATGACTTACTGAGGAAGGACAGAGGGTGGCTAGCCTGCATCAGTAGCCCGCCAATCCCCGTGCCAGAGGCGTCTGTTTCCACCACAAAAGGCTTACTGAAATCCGGTACAGCCAATACCAGGGCTGATGTAAGAGCTTGCTTCAAAGCAGAGAAAGACATTCTACAGCGCAGTCCACTTGAAGACAGCGCCCTTTTTCAGCAGAGCTGTGAGCGGCTTCGCAATGACACCAAAATTACGAACAAAATGCCTGTAATATCCAGTGAGGCCGAGTAAACTACGTAACTCCTTGACAGTTGTTGGAACTGGCCAAGAGAGAACAGCCTGAACTTTGTCCGGATCGGTTGTGACCCCATCCGCAGAGATGACATGCCCCAAGTAGCAAAGCTGACACTGGGCGAACAGACATTTGGACAACTTGACCTGCCAGTGATACCGGTGCAAGAGTTCCAGTACTAAGCACAGATGGATCAAGTGGTCCTCCATAGTGCGGCTGAAAATCAGTATGTTATTGAAGAAGACCAACACACACTTGCGAAGGAGAGGCCCCAAGGTAGTGTTCATAGCTTTCAAGAAGGTACCAGATGCTCTGGTGAGCCCGAATGCCATTACTCGAAACTTGTACTGGCCTATGTGTGTCTGAAATGCCATCTTGGGTTCTTCACCCGGGCGTAGGCATATCTGATGGTATCTAGCAGTTAGATCGAGACAGGAAAAGCAAGAAGCCCCATTAAGCTCATCCAGCAGTTCTTCAATGATGGGCACAGGGTACTTGGACTTGACAGTGATCGCATTCAGGTGACGGAAATCAACACAGAACCTGTACGTGCCATCTTTTTTCTTCACCAAGAGAACAGAAGAAGGGACTGTGGCTGTGCTGAATTACACCAGAACTGAGCATTTAGCTCACCTGACCTTCAATTTTGTCTTTAACTGCCTGAGGATAGTGATACAGCCGCACATTGATAGGTGATGCTCCCAGAATTAATGGAATGGCGTGATCACAGTGGTGCTGAGGTGGGTAACCCACAGGAGGAGCAAAGACAGCTTCAAATTCCTGAAATAAAGCTGCCACTTCCGGAGTGTGAGTAAGAACCGCTGGGGAAGAGGCTTCGACTGAAACTGAGTTCACCTGAACCATGGAACCGACAGAAAGCGCCTGCAGATCACATTGCAAGAGACGAAGGCTCGAATTATAACTAATCATAACCCACTTGTGGTGCCAATCGATCTGCATAGGACTGAATTGGGCCAACCAATCTATGCCGACAATCATGTCATAGTAATCCATGCCGACAATCATGTCGTAGTGCCCGAGAGACAACACCTTTGCGGCAGAAGTAAACTAACAGTCCTGAACCTGCCAAACCAAGTGACTGAACTGTAAAGAACAGAGAATAAGTTTGCCGTCAGCGACCTGTACCTTCAGGGGAGGAGACACAGGAGAACTACCAGACAACGATGCTGCAAAAGATGCACGAACAAAAGTGTGGGAACTTCCTGAATCCAGCAGAACAGTAGCAGGAAAGCCTTGAATCTGTCCTTGGAACTGAATAGAGCTGACAAAATCACAACTAGCCAGAGCAGAGACGGACAGAACCAAATAAAGCTGTGGTTCAGTTGCAGTTTCAGCACTCGCTTCCACTTCCTCTGTATCATCAGAATGGAAAATGTCCTAGACCTCGTGTAGGACATGCAACTGAATGCTTTCGGGGCAGCGATGGTCGCGAGACCTTTTTTCGCCACATCGAATGCAGAGCCCTCACATGCGACGGGAATCCCTCAGAATTTCCATCTTGGAGTCCAGACCGCACCCACGGCGGTCTTCAGAGCCAGCGACAGGAGCAGGAGGTCGATCCAGCTGCTCGACATGGTTGGGCGGCACTGGTAGAGGCAATGATCCGCGTGCCGGTGATTTGGCCCAAGTGAGCGGCTCCGTGCGCTGGGTTTCCCTCCAACGAGATGGGTCCACCATCTCTTCCTGCAACAAGGCGAGAACACAAGTAGTATCCGGAGTAGATGGTCGCTGTAGGTGAACGACAGTGCGAATATTATCCCTCAACCCATCAACAAATTTCATCGCATAATAGATGGGATCAGTGTTTTTGCCATACGCAATTAGTTGATCTACCAGATAAGTAAATTTGTCAGCGTACTTTTGCACTGATCCTGTCTGCCATATGTGAAATAGCTGACGGATCAACAACTCATGCTGTTCTTTACCAAAGCATTCTAGCACTAGAGCACAAAAAACTGACCAAGATATAGCACGGGCTCGCTGTTCCACGGCTGGAAACCAGCACGCAGCAACCCCAGAGAGATGCATAGTTGCTACCTTAATCCAACGTTGAGGGGCTACATCATACATCTCAAAATAATCATTACACTAGCAAATCCATAAACGTTGAATTTCACCATCAAAATGCGGGAGACTCAATTTAGGCAGTTTATCACCAGCATACTGTGGGCCATGGGATGGAAACTGACTACCCTGAGGCGAATCAAACCCAAATTCGAACATGGGGGTTCCCTGACCCAGCATAGAACTAGACACCGATTTGCGCAAGGGAACATGGGGATTGGGAGGGGGTTGTGAACTTGGTAGCGTACCATTGACCGGAGGTTGAGTCATGAACTCGAACCCCCCAGTGATGTTGTGCAACGCCGTGCCTAGACGAGCCGATGACAACGTGCCCGATAGGTGTTGTCGCTGCGGTCACCACAGGTGGGGCAGGATGCCGCCGAACGCCGACGGGCCCAAGTCGAGCACCACACGACTGACCGACTTGCGTAAGGCCGTCATCTCCTGATGTAGCTTCTCTATAGCGCCCTCAGACTAGCAGAGCGCACCAATCTCCTGAAGCAGCTCCTTCATAGATGTCTCCACCTCCAGCCGCCAGTCGAACACCTGGGCGGCGTCTTCTAGTTGACCGAACCGATCGCGGATGGACCGATCCATGGTACTTATGCGGCTTACCAAGGTGGTCTCCACAGCGCCGATGCGGCCCTCCAGAGAAGACCTCATGGACTTCATCTCGTCGAGAAGCAATTTGATGTTGACATCCATAGCACCTAGCTGCTTGCGGAAATGGGTGAAATGCTTGTGATAGATTTGGTGAGGCTCTAGATTAGCACACAGACCAACCTTTTCGGATTCGCGACCAACCAGACCAACCTTGGCTCGGACCTACGTGTTCACCGATCCATACGCAAGCGCGGAATCGGTGATCAACCAGCTGACGGGAATCACGGTCCCAGATCAAGGTAGCGAATCAAGGAAGGGAACACCAAGGATGGAAGGTTCTGAGTACCAATTTATTAGCAACGGCGAGGAGGGGAAACAGAGGAATCGGAATAGGCAGAAAGAACAGCAGAGGTTGGGGACGAGATGAAGTCTGCTTAGTACACATATGAGTTTGTTACAGGTTTAAACATGCCTTCTCTTCCAAGAAGGTGCCTCTAAATACACAGAGGAGTCCTACCAGCTATGCCAACTAGCTTAATGGGCCAACCAGTCTTGGCCGTAGTAGCACGGGTTGCGGGCCTTGGCGCGTGCTGGCCTCTCGGTTCACGCCGCAGCAGGGAAGCAGGTTCAGAAGTCGATGCAACGTCAGGTGGAGCAGCAGTGGAGCCTGACGGAGCAGCTGTAGCCAGCACATCGACGCTGACATCCTGTCAGGGTCGACGCCATTGTCCTTGCATCTTCTGCACGCCGACGGCCTCCACAGGGCATAGGCTCGCTCTAGTCCCTCTCCCCGTGCACCAGGGCCTCCTGGTTGTCTGGTTCGATGTGGATCTGATGACTGGAGGAGAAGCAGCAGGAGGTGTTGTCGCCCGAACCATGCCGTACGCATGCTTCCATGTGAGATCTTATTTTGAAGGATTTATTGAACGAATTTAATGGTGCAATTGAAATTTTATTTAGTTTTTTAGTTTGTGAGTTATACCAATTTTTTTCATCTTGTAAAAGGTAGGGCCCACTAAGATTCCTTGTGCATGCACCGCCGTTTCTCTTGCGCATGCGGTGATGGGGCCGCCGGCCGTCCGCTACTGCTGCTCGCTATCACACCAAATGTGACGGACGCGGCGCGTGTACCGGAGCGCATGCCGTACGCGCTGCAGCTGCCCCATCCGCCAAACCAACCCTGCAGGAGACGGAGACGGTCCTGGGTGCCGCTGCAGACAGCCTGAATCTCGCCGCGCCGCGCCGCGCCTCCGACCTTTCGTTTTCCCGCCCCGGGGCCCTCACGACCTTTGCAACCACTGGCACAGCGCGCAAGCGGAGCGGAGGAGGCTCTGGTACGGCGCTAGCTAGGCTCGTGGCGGAGGAGGAGCAAGAAGAGGAGGCCAAGAGGGCCGAGCTGAAGCGCGTGCGCATAACCACCACCCGCCTCTGTCCGTCCGGCGACGGCGAGATGGAGGCGGCCGCCGCCGACCCGGTGAGTTCTGTTCTTTTCGCCAGCTCTAGTCTCCCCCGTTTGAGTGCTTCTCCTTGGTCACCACGCCGCGGTGCAGCGCAGCAGCCAGCGATGGATTCCTTCCTCGTTGTCTTGTACTCTTGTTAGAGTATTTGGCTTGCTTCTGGATTTGGTGCGGTTGGAGCAGAGGAATATAGGGGGTGTTTGGATTTCTGCGGCAAAAAATTTTCCCTGTCCCATCGAATCTAGTCACGCATATATGAAGTATTAAATGTAGTCTAAAAAATAATTAATTATACAGATTACGATAACTTTATTGAGACGAATCTTTTTAAGTCTAATTAGTCTATGATTTGATAATGTGGTGCTACAGTAAACATTGACTAATGATGTATTAATTATACTTAAAAGATTTGTCTTATCGTTTCCTGACGAGTTCTATAATTTGTTTTTTTATTAGTATTCGAAACCTCCTTCCGACATCCCTCCGACATTTTGATGTGACACAGGCAAAACTTTTTCCACACCATCCAAACACCCCCATGTGTACAAGTGGTCCAGTTCATCCATTTAGTTCTTGCGTCGGTCGGTTCGTTCCAACCTGTGAACTGGCCGTGGTCCATAATATTTTTTTTTTCAGCATATAAGTGGTACTACAACATTGCTTGGCGATGCTTAATTACTCTAACCGCTGCTCCGTGTTAGTCAGATCGGAGGTGAAGTCGCAATTGCTTCAAAAGAGGCATTTTTGTGCGTGCCTCTTGCTTCTTGTCGCTTTGCACTTGGCAATGTCTGGTTTTTAGCAGAAAAATCTTACCTTTTGGTTGCCAGTTCCACACGGTTTGGGCAACAGTTCTGCAAACTTTTTTCATGTATTACTAGAAAGACGCGCGGCCTTTGCCGCGCCTATCGTGGAGTAGACCAGTTGTCTAGTCTATTGTATTTGTACATTATAGGCTAACAAAAAGCTATTGGTGAGTTATTATTTTGAATACTTTATTGATAAAGCATGTAGTGAAATTTATTCACGCTCATTTATATATTCGATTGAATGGATAGTACAACATCTTTGTGAGCCTACCCGTCTGTATTGGTCCTTTTTATTGTTTAGTTTGTTTGTGGCACAAATTATTATATTATTTAGATGCAGTGATTATTAACTATTTTCTCTTTTCTCTTTTTGCATATGATTATTTGTGGGTTTTTGTATTTTTCTTTGGAATTTAAGGATATAAATTATATAGATTTGGCAAGAGGAATATGATAGTATAATATTTTTTTTTTATATGAGTATTTTTTATAGAAATAGAATTCTTTGAACGATTATACCTTTTAGAGTGAGGCATGTATTTGTTAATACTAATTAGTATTTTTTCTATGTCGGTTTCATTATTTCATCGATTATTTGCAAATCCCTATAAAAATAAACTGATAGGATTCTTTTTATTTTTTGTATTATCATTAGCTTTTGTAGGTACGAAATTTTTTGCCTAGGTAGAATTAATAGGATTGACGAAAGAAATTTTTATGTTGACTTTATGGTGGTTCTACAGTTTTATGGTTGACTAATGAGGGTAATAATATTATATATATTAGTATCTCTGGATCTCTCGATTGGCATGGTGATTTTGTAGGTTTTTATAGCCTTAGAATTTACGTTGACAAAAATGATAGTATGACAATAGTAGTGTTTGCATTTATTTGTAATTGAGAGTTACCAATTGAAGAAGAGATGGCCGATATATCTAAAATTTTCTCCTAGCTGAGTATAAATGTTAAAGTGTTATTTGCATTTGTGATAATCACTGAAAATTAGAAAAAAAATAATTTGAATATGTAGGGTTCTATTTTAGAAGTTTTTTGTTGGAAGAATTACGGGATTCGGAGTAAAGATGGATGAGGTATAAACTCGAAAAAATGTGAGAAGAATTTAGAAATTATTTTACTTTTTTGGATAATGAAAAGGGGTGGAAAATATTTAGATAGGTTCTAGTTTATTTAGGAATTTTCTGAAAATTTTTTGAAAAGGAAAAGAGCTTGCTTTAATCTTCTGGGTACGTTTTTTCGTGTGCGCGTAGCAAATTTTTATGCGAACAGTATTCCACAGTGTATAAACAGTGCATGTACAGTGGATGAACAGTGTACAAACAGTGTTTCGATGTGGGGACTGATTTGGGCCGTCCGATCGAGATCTGACGACCGAGGATTTGCACGCGACGTGGCCCTCTCCGTTGGCCAGAGCTTGGCTCTGGTTTAGAGGTGTAGAGATTAGTTCTGCTAGCAGCTAGTTCCTTGTCATTCCCGCGACCGTGATACGAGAATCATTGTTTCCGACCGTTATGTGCGATTTTTATTTTTTGAATTTGGAAGGATGCATGACTGCACTCTACGTGCTGCCTTTGCTTGTTTGTGAAATCATGCTGTTATATATACTAGCTTATGTGGTTGATTCCTTTTTTTTAACAGTTGGAGCATGAGCTGCAGACAGCGGCGGATCCAAAGAGAGGGCTGCCGGGGCTACAGCCTCCCCTAATTAGCCTGATTGCTTCATTAAACACTGTTACTTAGCCTTAAATTACTGTTAATATTTAGCTTTAGTCTTAAATCTCTATTACTTAGCCCTCCCTTAATCTCTACCCTGCATCCCATCCGCCACTGGCTGCAGAGAGGGTTCTCTGACATCTTGATTCAGAACTACGTTTGCAGTCTGCGCCATGAGTTTGAGATGAAGTTATGGGACATCAAAATTGCATCAGCACTCTGAACAGCAATTGGGCGGAAAAGGTTTCTGAGATCAGGCTGCTGCGTTATGAGCTTCAGAATGTTTTGAACTTTATTGTTGCTTCGGAACCTGGTACTCATCATCCTCACCAGTCCCACGGCATTCTAGAAGACCAGATGGTCATTATGAAGATGAAAGATGATAGTGAGCCTCCTGTAACGGAGAAAGCTACTGAGTCAAGCGAGGTTACGCTCGAGATCCCAGATTTTCCCCTCCTGAAGCACATGCACAGCGAAGAAGTCACGAATTTTCTCAAGACGGAATATAATGGCTAAAGCTGCGAAGACAGCATGAATCCGAGCTTCATGGGAAGACAGAGGAGATGTTTAGGGTGAAAAGGGATTATGCGAAAGAGAAAGCTTCGTTGCCTCTTAAGAAAGAGAGAGAGCTTGAGTTCATCAAATCGAAGTTGCTCCAGACCATCTCCAAGCTGGGTGGGATAGCCTCGAGGAAAGTGAATCCTTGTTTTGACGGTAATGAGAATGAGAAGTGCAGATTGAACACCAGATGAGAACGTTCTGTCTCTAAAATCACCACCTTAGGTTATTAGCGACAGCCTTAAGTAGTTACTAGCAAATTTACCAGCGTTGTCACGGGTCAAAAAATTCATAACTTATAAGGCGTTTTGACTTTTCTACAATATATTATTTTTGCTATATTATTGTTGCTATATATCTAGATATATTTTGTATATCTAAGTGCAAAGGAAATCAAATATCTCTACGACTAAAAAGAATGAAAGGGAATCGTCAGCCCGGCTAATCGCTCGCTTCCCCGCTAATCACCCCCGCCCGCACTAATCCCGCCCTGCTTCCTCAACGCGCGTCCGTGGAACCGCCGCGCACGATGCCCACCTCGCCCCCGCGGCCTTCTACCCTTCGCTCCCACGACCGCAGTTGCTTATGTTTCATGCATACTTCTCCAAGCCCCCGTCCTGCGCCCTGCCCAGCGCGACGGGCGTCACGGCTCCATTGACGCTCCATCCTTCCGTTGGTTTCCCTGCATCAGCTTTTCCGTCCAGAACAGATGGCTGCTCTGCCGCCAGTTCCAGCAGTTCCTCGATCTCCCATGGCTACGAGAGCGGCAGGGCCCGCTGGAGAAGGCGGAGGCAAACGAGGCCGGAGACGTGGAGGGCGATGGCGAGCACCGCGGCGCGTACATCGATTTTTGGGTTTGATTTTTCCCCTCCTCATCCAGTCTCCGCGCCGGCGGGCAGCAAGAACTACTGTCTCGGCTTCGGCTAGGATGCAGATGTGAACCCGTTTTTCTGCAGCAGCAACGGTGATGGCGGCGTTGGCCAAGCTCGGCCAGACAGCGTCATCATCATGGAACATCAGTGGCGACCTTGCACCGGCACCGCCATGGACACTTGGACAGCACCGTCATTGATAACAACCCTGGCTTCAATCCCGCCACCAAGTGCAACTGCTCAACCTCCGTCCAGAACACCACCGTCTACCACGTCACCAAGCTGTGAGTACGTCTCTCTACATGCACGTCTGTCAGGAGCTCGATGGAATGCTCGCCTTGCATGCTGTTACAAATAAGCATAGCTGCGCTAACGATCACTACAAAAGCCAAACGTTTGTTGGAGGCAGACTTGAGATGGCATGAGCTGATGGGTAATTTTCTTTTTACAGATGCAGGAAGATGTACGCACTTAATGTTGTTGTCTCCATACCACAAGAGCTGCAGAATCTCATGCCTTTGACTACTCTGTAGGCGCTCTTAACTTTCTTGAACGAAATTATCTGGGAGCCAAAAACATCCTATCTCAAGCTTCCTATTGCTAAAATGTTTACTTGTGGTCAGTTAGGGGTTTTTGTTATTTTCCTGATGTGTATTGCATAATTTATCCTCCCATTTTCTTGTTTTCAATTATGGATTTCGCAGATTGTAGATCTGATACTACCGCCATATTTCTCTTGCATCAAATTGCTTGTACAGAACAACACAGACTTTGTTTGCCGATTGCCATTAACTGTCATTATGGTTGATATTTCTCATAAGCCTTGGTAGTAACTTAAGACGTTTGTTGATATTTTTTTACTCAAGCCCCTAGAATTAGAATATGGGCCTGTTTAGGGGCTTCATTAGAGTTGCTCTTAGAATCGCTGCATATGTTTTTAGGGGCTAGCCTATATATCTATACCTAATATTTAAAAGGGAAGGGTTTCTCTCCCCCAGATTTTCGTCCGGCCCATTCATTATTTTTCGTCCGGCCCAGCCCATTCGATCCCATTCGCGCCGCTCTTTTTCGTCCGGACCAGCCCAATTCGTTCCGCTCAGCCCACGCTCCCCCCCCCCACCACACCACGGACAAGCAGCCGCCGCCGCCGCTCTTCCACCCCCACCTCTCCCCGGCCTCGCCTCCCTTCTCCCCACCCGGCCTCGCCTCCCTTCCACGGACAAGCCGCCGTAGTCAACGTACCGGCGACCCTCCGGCGTCACGGCTCTCCTGCACTCCTGCTGTCTAGGGCGGCGCCTGCCAGAAACGCACGGGCACGGCGGCGCGGCAGCGACGGTAGCGGTGGCGGCCGTGCTGCTCAGCCGGCGCTGGCTCCCCTGCCTCGCACCCATGGCCAGCCACCACCTCCTACTCCCCTCGCAGCGCCACGTCGGTCCTGAACGTGACGATCCACTGGCACGGGCTGAAGCAGCGCCGGAACGGGTGGGCGGACAGGTCGGCGTACGTCACGCAGTGCCCGATCCAGCGCGGCGGGAGCTACGTCTACGACTTCAACGTGACGGGGCAGCGCGGGACGCTGTGGTGGCACGCGCACATCGCCTGGCTGCGCGCCACCGTCCACGGCGCCATCGTCGTCCTCCCCGAGCGCGGCGTCGCCTACCCGTTCCGAGGCCGAGATCATCCTGGGCGAGTGGTGGCACGCCGACGTGGACGCCGTCGAGAGGCAGGGCCGCGCGCTCAGCGTGGCGCCCAACACCTCCGACGCGCTCACTGCGCCGACGACCCATACCACCCCGCGTCCAACCCCGGCAGTCACACTCGAGGGTCCAGAACGGATTTGGCTTCGCCTCCTATACCTTGGACTGGAATCAGGATTGAACTCACGCTGCTATGCGATTCGAATTCAGGTTTCTATCTCCTGCCCTTTCCCGTCTTATATCTTGATTGTTCAGACTCGCCGGATTGGTACTCCAGTTTTGAATCTTGATCTCGTCGGATCCTTGCTAAATGTGGTATTTTTATCTCGAAATAGATAGGGTATGCTCACTGCGAAAGTCTATAAATAAGCACTCTGCTTTGTTTTTCTTTTATTTCAGTAACTGATTCCTCAAAAAAATAAATAAGCACTCTGATCCTAATGGCTTTCAGGAAGAGGTTGCTTCAAATAACATGCAGGAGTGTCAATCTGAGTCTCAGGTAACTAAATGCGGTGAAATTGTATTAGTGTGAAGCTACTTCCTTTGATACATGTTTTGAGCCGGCTGCAATCTAATTCACTGGATTGCAGGTTGTTGGCAAATCAGCACTATGTCGTGATAGCTGTGGTAGTCATCTACCATCGAAGGTTTGAAAGAAAAGGGCTAGCGGGTGAGCAGGTGCTTTGTAGGCACTGTGAAAAGGTATATGGCTAACCTTTTGAGTTGTGAGATAATTCATCACTGGTGTTCTTCACACATCCTTTCTTCCTCTCGATGGCTCATGTGCATAAGTATTACTCTAACGTTATTGCAGTTAAACAATAATGTGGCATATGCAAGAAAATTTAGCACCACACAGATGGTGGAAACTGGGTAAGAGCTATTATTTGGCAACGCAACATGGAGGTTATTTCCTTACCTGTGTATGATGATATTTTTTTTTTGCCTCATTGCTTGATATCTATATGCAACGGTTCAGAGTAAGTCATTTGCTGCTTTCTAACCTATGGATACAAAGCAGATGTGCTAGCACTTCAAAGGAAAAATTGACTGAAATGATAGCTGTTTGCTGCAAATCTACCTTTTTTGTTGTATAAATCTACCTTTTTGCGTGTTTTGTTTTTATTATTGCCTAAATAGTTCCATGGCAGCTAGGTTTTAGAGTAATTTAAGCATGACTTGTACATTTTTTAAACTGAAATATTTAGTCACAGTCACTATCCGTATTTTTAGACAGGCCATTAAACTCCAATCTTTTTTGTTGTAGTTCCAATACTCTGAAAGAAGTAGGAGGCACATTACAAAATGGTTTCCTACTGTGATTTTCACAGGTAAAATTTTATGTGTCTGCTAGCATTTGATGAGTTCCTGTAGCCTGATTCGTTTCAAGTTTTTTTTTTTTTTTTTAATCTCCACTAAGTAAATTTATTTGACTGTCTGCTTTCTTGTCTTCCACATCACCAATTGCAGGCATCCAAATAATAATCTCGATGAGGTGGGAACTACTATACTATACCAGTCCTGCAAATTAGATTTTGAGATGTCGTGTCTGGAAGGGACCATGAATCTTCATGGCCAGGGAGGCAAGTGACAATCGCTGATGTATGTTTGGGATGTTTGTTTCTTGATTTAGCATTTGCCTAAAAATGGAGTTTGTTTCTTGGAAGGAATCCTTAAAGCTTAGAAAATGCTATGGCAACTACCAATGTTTTTTTCAAAAACTTACCGATGTTTTAGTCTACTGTAGCCCCAATGTCTAACCTGCTCTCACCATTCAGGTGTTTGTGTTTTTGCTTCAGTGAGCATTTGCTTGAATCCTTTCTTTTGTTGTGCCTTGTTGTCTGTAGGACTGATGATTGGAGGCGTGATCCTGCTAGGACTGATCTGTATTCAGATCCGCTGTCCCTAAGCTGCAGACGTGGAAGAATTTATTGAGTAGCATGACCCTGAAATGCACTGCTTGACTGCTTCACAGGCGAATAAAAACTTTTTTCATGTTCTTTGTGTTGATTACTGCCTATTACTTCTCTCCCATTTAATTCTTTTGAATTTGATTTGAATGTACGTGCCCCTCAACTTGCTGAAACAGGAATCTTGAGGCTACTGATGCTGCTTGATGGATATATTTTAGGTTTTCTTGGTCGTTGCTAATTTATTTAGCCTTGGCCAGGTTGATGTACTACCATACCATTCTGGCCAGCAATACAATAATGTCTCTAAATATTAAAGGGAAAGTTTTTTTTTGTACCATTATTCACAAATGTTTGCTCCGGATTTGATGGGCCTAATCGTCTTGCCGTACAAATTAAATAGCGTGTTCAAATATGGGATGGACATGGACTACAATTCCAAACAAATTAGAATGTGGATGATTTTCATGGTTCGCCGTTCTCTTCAGTTCTCATAGATGTTATAGTGAACAACACATGTTCAGGTATAATATGGAGTTTGATTCCGAGGTGAGTTCAAATGCATAACATGATAGTTAAATAAATCTTCGAGCTACAATTTTGAGTGACATTGTTACAAAATATATGTCCCGTTGCAACGCACGCACCTAAGGCCTAATGACTTCCCCTCTATAATGAGAAGGTAAAATCAAGAGATCTACTAATATGAGCTAAGATTAGGTATACGTAAATATACTCTTACTCCCTCTGTCCCTTAAAAGATTGTCGCTTTAGGTGTTCGTGTCACATGTTTGACTTGATTTGTAGAAAATACGTGCCATATTTATATCTCCCAATAAATTTGTTAAAAAAACTAGAAAGTTATATGCACGTACCATTGCAATCCCCATTGGAGGATACAACATGAAAAGTCAACATAGAACTCTTATCATAATCATATACGAAAAAACTAATCCCCGCCTAACATATCGGCAACAAACTCTTGGTTAACTTTTATAGGAGATCGGAAAGACAATATATAGGGGAGATATTAATAACTTTGTGTCTCCCGTTGCAACGCACGGGCATATTTCCTAGTAATTTCTAATATTTGAATTGGCCAGTTTAAAAATCGGAGGACGACATTGAGCATCCATAGAAGTTTATTAAGGCCTACTTTGGCTATTGAACCATATATATAGCGCTTATATATTTCCTATTCAAAGGGACTACAATATGTGCACATTTATAAGTCAACAAAAATATACGTACTACTAATTTGATACTGACCTATAATTTGAAATTTAAAATTGATTAAAGTTAGAAAGTATAAGGTGAATTGACCCATATAATGTATTTTGAAGTCTGAAATAGAGGGAATAGTAGTAAAAGAAAATAACAGGATTAGCTTTGTACATTATAATAAATAAAGAAATTTTGGCTAGAGTAACATGTGCAAACATATTTTCCACAGGTGGAGGATAAAGTTATGAATCTAACAAAATTGATTTCACATTTTCTGGACATAAAATTATTTTTGTACGATTTTCACAAGTTTTGGCATGGATTAGTACAAATGTGCAAGTTCTTATTAGCTTGTACTGTTCATCTTCAAACCGTAGCAGGAAACGTTATAGAGAGGAGCAAGCAAACTTGCCATAGATCCATATCAAGAAGCACTCAAAGGGATGTATAACGAGTTGAAGGAGCTAGATATAGGAGGGATTTGGTTCGCGTTTAACATGTGATGTGCAGCGAATTTGAAGGAGAGTAGAGCGCACCATGGCTTGGAGGTCGCTGAGCAGGGCGGCCTCGTCGTCCATGTCCTTGAGCGGGAACCGGCGGCCTGCCAAGTGATCTTGTTGAGAGTCAAGGGGCCGACCACCGCCGGAGCTTGGCCGTGGGTAGCGGCCACGTCGCCTGAGGGCAGGTCACCCGGGGGGGGGGGGGTGGTGAGCACGGCCGCGCGACCGGGCGCCGTGGCCTGTGCTCCTCCCGGCCACGCTGTCGGGGGGGGCCGCCCGGGCGCGGGCGCTTGGGGTGGACGGCGTGGGAGGGGAAGCCGGAGATGGCGGCGGTGAGGGCTAAACAGCGCCGGGGAGTAGCCAGCGCCCGTGTCTACCTCACCTCCGCGCCGGTGGCCGAGGGTGCCTCTGGCCGCCATCGGCAGGGGAGCCGCCACGCCGGCCCACCTCGCCTCCGCGCCGGTGGCCGAGGGCTCCTCGCCGCCACTTTACCCGGGGGAGCAGCCCCCGGCCCACCTCGCCTCCGCGTCGGTAGCCGAGGGGCTCCTCGCTGGGCCGCCACCTCGCCCCGCCATGGCCGGGGGCCCGAGCCACTGCGTCGCCATGGGGAGGGGGGACGGAGGGATAGCGGCCGCCTGCCCTGGCCGCGCGCATGGGCTGGGCGTGCCCGCACGGTGTGCCTCCATGCCGGATCTGGGGAGAGTGAGAGAGTTCCGGAGAGAGGGGGGAGAGAGAGGAAGGGGAGAGCAAAGCGGAGTAAAGTGAAGGGTTTTTCGTAAAATAGCCAAGTACTGAGAGGACCCCGGACTGCGGGTTGATTCAACTAAAGTTCGAGGGGTTTTTTTAAAAAAATGCCGGGGCTCGTCCGATCTGGGCCGTTCGCACGCCCGATCCGACGGCCGAGAAATCGAGGCGACGTGGCTCGATGACGTGCGCGAGCTTGAACTCTGGTTTCGAAATGTAAAGATTAAGTGGGCTGCCCAGCCCAGGAAGCCCGGCCCATCGAATCACTCAAGCAGCCTTTTGCCCTTTTCCTCCTGTTTTTCCTCCTCTCTTTTTTTACCTGCTGCCAGCTCCTCGCCAGGACCCGCGCTCTTTTTGCTCCTCTCTTTTTCCCTTCCTACTAATGCTTTTGTTAGGTGTAGTGTCTAACTAGTTATCGTCTGAAAACATAAGCTTTTCTAAGCTACTTAATGGAATTCGTTTTGCTATTTATGCTGATTGTGATGCATGTCTGCTGCCTGTTTTATGCATTTCATTCATCCATACTGAAAGACCGACCATCAGTACTAAATTGGGGACACTCATGTGACAGTGAAACCATTTATGAGTGTGGATGCATGTAAGTCTCGTGGACCTCTAATTGTGATGAACATTTGTAATGGCAGGTGCCTATACCTTGGATGCATGCTGGGCCTAACGTGGTCCTAATTGCACAAAACCGTAAAATCTCATCGCTTTTCTCAAGCCATTATACTGTTTCCCTCGACAAGATACGGATCTCAGCAGGTGTGGCAAATACTGACACTGTTTGGCTGCACTAAAAAGCAGCAACAGCTGCTGAAGCGGCTGTTTTTTCCTCTCACAAATACACTGTAGCACTACTGTATTTCTATTTTTTCTACGAATGGAAATAGAGATGATCTCGTGTGGAAAAAAAAAAAGATATGCTTCTCTTTTTATGGCATATATAACTTGAATTTTAATGACCGTACCATGTTTAACTATCTTATAAATTAGATCGAAGATAGTACCATTCACTTAGGGACCAAGCCGTCTTAAATTACTTTATTAAAAAAAATAATTACTCTCATTGTGCTATAATAAATATTATTCTAACTTCTCAAAAAGTCCAACATTTTAAACTTTGACCAAATATATACTCTCTTCGGGTTGCTAAAGAAGTTATTTTGTATAACTTCCTAGCTCTCCCCCCTCCCCCCCCATCCGGCCGCCGTCGCCGCCCTCCGGCTTATTGGCGGTGGCGGCACCGCTGACCGTTTCTGACTTCTCCTCCATCCCCCGCCCTCCACATGCCCCCCCACCCACCCCCCCCCTCCTCCTCCTCCCTCTTCATTTCCGTGGCGGCTCTTCAACTCCGGCGGCGGCGGCCGTTCGGTTGGATCCGGGCACCCGGGGAGGTGGATCGGCCCTCTCCCAGCCATGCTCGGGGCGGGCCACCCCCCTTGGCGGTGGCGGCGTGGACTTTCGAGGGGTTGGCTCGCGGCCACGCCCACGGCGCCGGCTGGCGGCCGGCGGATCCGGCCCTCGATCGCCGGATCGGCATCCGTTGGCGAGGTCGGCGGTGGGCGCCAGATCTAGCGATCGTGGCCGTAATTTACTGTCCGGGCCGGTGGCGGCCGGCGCCCTTGGCGTCCTGGCGATCCGGGGGGCCGGTGCCTGGGCCGAGCCCGGGGCGTGGCCGGCCTACCCTTGCGGCGGCCAGGGGTTCGTGGCCATCTGCCTACGTCTTTGGAGGTTCCCTGCCTCTCGGTGTTCCGGACGAACAGTCGCTTGAGTGAAAACTCTGCTCGGGCTCTTGCTTCGGGCCTACGGCGATGGTACATGCTATACCATCTATCTTCTTGAAGGCATCGTGGAAGTGTCTGTTCGTCGTCCGGGTCATTGGGTGTGGTCCTGGGACGAAAGTCCCTCTCGTGCTCTCCGTTCAACGTTGTTGGCATCTGTGGCTGTCATCACCTTCTTAAAGGCTTCGTTGGAGCACTCCTGTTACCGCTCGTCTCCTCGCCGGAGTTGCTCCTAGGCTGTGCTGTGCCTGCTATGCTTCAGCTCCTTCCTCGCTTTGGTCTGTCCACCTTGGGTTTTGGTGTTGCCAATGTCGTCTGGCCCTTTGCAGCGGATACTTGGCCGCTTGCGCTCATTTCGGGGGATACTTTGCCTTCGAAGTCGCTTCACTCTTGCGGATACTTTGCCGCATGGTCTTTGGCGGATACTTTGCCGCGTGGTCTTTGGCGGATACTTGCCACCGTGCTTACTTGGACGGATACTTTGCTGTCATCGTTGCTCTGGTCTCCACACTTAGGCAGCGGCTGAGTGTGTGATGACCTCACTTCTCGTGGATACTTTGCCTCTGTTTGTGTTTGTGTTGGTGTTTGTGTCTGTGGGATCTCACTGGTAATCCTAGGATTACCTGTGAATCTGGTGTAACCCAAAAACTCTACTTCTTCTTAATGAAATACGTGCCATAGGGTACATTTCGCGAAAAAATTTTGTATAACTTTTGACTTTTTATTTTTATAAAAATATTTATTAGATGTGATATATGTATATTTTTAAGAAATGAGATTGACGAGTGCATCCCACATGTTAGGTGGCCTAATTCCACTTTGTTGTCTTCGAACCAAAAAAATAAAATAAAAAATAGGACAAATCTATTTTCACTGAACCGAACACCAGATGAGAACGTTCTGTCTCTAAAACCACAACCTCTGCACACGCGTACAACGCAAGTAGTTACCGGAGGAGCCATCAATTGCACTCACCCCTTGCACACGCGTACGGTGCCGTAGGAATAGGATACAGATACGGTTGCTGGGCACTGGATTCCCATTTATTTTCTGTGTCTCGGAGGAGTACTGAGTCCTTGAATTATACACCTAACTGACAATACGATTGCCGTACTATACGGTTGTATACTTAAATCTGTCTTACGATTGATCGTTCGTGTGTAGTTTTAGTGCATTCATAATTTTAATTACTCTCATGTTTAGTTTTAGTGCATTCATAATTTTAATTACTACCGGATCCAGTTTATAAGACATTTCACGCGAGTCAAGAGTCAAATTTTATAAGCTTTGACTAATTTTGATCAACCATTTTTAGATATTCTAATTCAAATTTGATATTATTAGATTTACAACTAAACTGTGGAATTAGTTATTTTTTACTTACATTTAATGATCTATGCATGCGGCTAAAATTTAATGTGATGGAGAGAGAAAAAAAAAACACGTAATTTGGAGTAAATCTAAACAAGGGCATAGTTTTTTTTTTCTTTTGCAAAACGAAGCCACTTGTTCTCTTTCCCTTTAAATTCTAGATTTTTTTCACTCTCTCCATCACATCAATTTTTAGCTGTATGTATAGAGTATTAAATGTAAGTAGAAAAATAACTAATCGCACAGTTTGATTGTAAATCACGAGATGAATCTTTTGAGCCTGTTTAGTCCACGATTGAACAATAATTACTAAATATAAATGAAATGCTACAGATCTATTTTTTTAACATTTAAATCTAAACAAGGGCGAAGTTTGAATTGAAACGTGGGGAAAATACTTTTCTTATCCCGTCGAGCACGAACCCCGAAGCAGTGAAGCGGGGCACCCGTGACCACGTGAGTAGAGACGTGAGTGGAGCAGAGCAGTGCGAGCTGAGCCACCGGTAGAACAGAGCAGAGGAGGAGACGACGAAAACGACAGCAACAAACGCCGTGGCATCCCCGACAAACTAGTCGCTCCAGCTTCCAACCAGGCGCGCCGTCCCAAGGCGAGGCTTCCCTTCCCTGTCAGCGTCGCCGTCTTCCTACCTGTCATTGCCCCCATCCATCCGTCCGTCCCGTGTGAACCCACGCCACCAAAGCAGACAGAGGGCAGCGCAGAGCAACCACCACCACTCCTCCCTGGCTCCCTCTCTCCAGTCTCCACGCACGCAGGAACACGAAGAGACAAGGGAGGGAGCGGTTGGTTGCTTTGCCTAGCGCGGATTTCCTTGAATCTCCAATCAAATTAAGCTCACTCATCAGCGTTTAGGCGTTGATGATTGCGCAATCGAGCAGCAGTGCGGGGAGACGAGACGCACCGAAAAGGGGCCGCCTTTACAGGGCGCGGGCCGCGCCTTTCCCTTGAATCTCGCCGCGCCGCGCCGCGCCTCCAACCTTTCGTTTTCCCGCCCGGCCCTCGCGACCTTTGCAACCACTGGCACAGCGCGCAAGCGGAGCGGAGTCTCTGGTACGGCGCTAGGCTCGTGGTGGAGGAGGAGCAAGAAGAGGAGGGCGGGCCTCGCTGAAGCGCGTGCGCGTAACCACCCGCCTCTGTCCGTCCGGCGACGGCGAGATGGAGGCGGCCGCCGCCGACCCGGTGAGTTCTGTTCGCCAGCTCTCCTCTCCTCTCTTCCCGTTTCAGTGCTTCTCCCTCCTTGTTCACCACAGCCAGCGATGGATTCGTTTCTCGTTGTCTTGTACTCGTGTTAGAGTTTTTTTGGCTTGCTTTCTGGATTTGGTGTGGTAGGAGCAGAGGAATATGTGCACAAGTGGTCCAGTTCATCCATTTAGTTCTTGCGTCGGTTGGTTGGTTCCAACCTGTGAACTGGCCGTGGTCCATAATATTTTCTTTTTCAGCATATAAGTAGTACAACAACATTGCTTGGCGATGCTCAATTACTCTAACCGCTGCTCCGTGTTAGTCAGATCGGAGGTGAAGTCGCAATTGCTTCAAAAGAGGAAGTAGTTTTTTGTGCGTGACTCTTGCTTCTTGTCGCGGCAAATTACTGTAGGACGTGGGCGTGGGGGCTGGGGCATTTTTGGTCAACATCGCTTTGCACTTGGTAATGTCTGGTTTTTAGCAGAAAAATCTCACCTTTCGGTTGCTAGTTCCACACGGTTCGTGCAACAGTTCTGCAAGCTTTTTTCATGTATTATTAGTTCTGCTAGCATCTAATTCCTTGTCATCCCTGTGACCGTGATATGAGAATCGATGTTTCCGACAGTTATGTGCGGTTTTGTTTGAATTTGGAAGGATGAATGACTGCACTCTGCGTTACTTGCTGCTGTATCCTTTGCTTGTTTGTGAAATCATCCTGATGTTATATATGCTAGCTCATGTGGTTTGGTTGATTCTTTTTTTGAAACAGTTGGAGTATGAGCTGCAGAGAGAGATCTCTGACATCCTGATTCAGAATTACGTTTGCGGTCTGCGCCACGAGTTTGAGATGAAGTTATGGGAGCATCACAACTGCATTAGCACCCTGAACAGGAATTGGGCGGAAAAGGTTTCCGAGATCACGCTGCTGCGCGACGAGCTTCATAGTGTTCTGAGTGTTATAGTAGCTTCTGAACCTGGTACTCATCACCCTCACCAATCCTACGGGATTCTAGAAGACCAGATGATCATCGTGAAGACGAAAAAGATGATGGCGAGCCTCCTGTAACAGAGAAATCTTCTGAGTCAAGGGAGGTTATGCTTGAGATCCCAGATTTTTCCCTCCTGAAGCACATGCACAGCGAAGAAATCACGAATTTTCTCCGGACAGAATGGCTAAAACTGCGAAGACAGCATGAATCTGAACTGCATGAGAAGACAGAGGAGCTTTTCAGGGTAAAAAGGGAATACGCAAAAGAGAAAGCTTCATTGCCTCTTAAGAAAGAGAGAGAGCTTGAGTTCATCAAATCGAAATTGCTCCAGAGCATCGCCAAGCTGGGTGAGATAGCCTCGAGGAAAGAGAAATCTTGTTTTGACGGTAATGAGGATGAGGAGATGCGCAGATTGAAGGACAGGATCGGTATGCTACTACATGACAATAGTCGTCTCCGAGGTTTGCTGGCTGATAAAAAACAAGAGGTTAAGGACCTCTCTTTGCAAGTATCAGATCCAAAGAGCAAAATAGCCCAGTACTCACTGTCAGAGGCAAAACTGTTGAATAATTTTGAGAAGCTTAGGGCTGAACTTGAAGATTTAAAGGTTGAGAGGCACTTGAACAATTTAGTGGATTCGTCTGTGTTCAAGGAAGTTTTTGATAATTATGAGAATCAGATCTATGATATGGATCAGGAGGGATCCTTCCTCAAAGAGTTGCTTGATGAAAAAGAAGACCAGCTAAGTATTATGTATGAAGATAGACAAAAGCTTAAGTATGAAAATAACCAACTTGTATCAATTGCAGGGTCAATTATGCAGCACCATGACCAAGTCAACTTGGTTCATGATGAGCTTATGATGTTTAAGGAGAAAGTATGCGAGCAAGAACTGCTGATATTAGAGTCAAAGGGCGAATATAACTCCATGAAAAGGTGTTTGTATGAGGCTATGCAAGAAATCCAAGTATGCAAGCAAGAAATACTTGGGCTAACTGAGAACTTAACTTCTATGTCTATTGCTTTGGAGGAAGCCAAGGAACAGAATGCCTCACTTGATGCCACAATCCGTGAAATGAAGAAAACACCAGCACAAAGTATTGGCAGTCAATGCGGACAAGCTGGGGAATTTGATCTTGCCAGTGTGGAGAAGTTATCAAAAACATGTAGTGACTTTGAAAGCAGATTAGTAGAAACTATGAAAAGGAATGAAACCAGGTGTGTAAGTTAACTTTTATCCTTTCACATCTCTTTGTAGTTGCTTGTTTAATCTAGAACCACACTTAGCTTAGGCTCGTTGACTCTTTTGAGTTTTAATAGAAGAGCATACTGACACTGCTTGTATTTTAGTCATCTGCATGTTAGTGCGAAGTAGCAACTTGTTCATCTATTCTGTATTCAGTTTATTATTCAAATATTCATTTTCTTTTCTAAAAAACATGTGCAGGTTGACTAGTATAGCTTGTCAGTTTAGCCCACTGGTGCAGCAAGTTGCTGTCTTAAGGAAAAAAGAATTCTGGTATAAGCAAATACTTGAGATTAAATGCTCAAATCTTCGGAAAGCAGAAGCAGAGGTTAGTTTTGTTTTAACCTATTTTTTATTTATTAAGCTGCTATTGATATGCTACATCGACCACAGTACCCCTATACAAAAAATGGATAGAATGATAAGTTCATGATGGATTAAATTCCAAAAGTAGTGGTAAATATTTGGGTTGGTGTTAAAGTGGCCCAAAGTGATGATTTAGCAAGAAATGTTGTCCACTAGTGACATTAAACAACGGATACTCTTTGTTATGCTAGTTTCTTTTCCATGTAGTGAGGGCATCTGATTTATTTTTTTATTCTAATTCAGGTTGATGTACTTGGTGATGAGGTTGACACCCTTCTAAGTGTTCTGGGAAAAATATATATTGCACTTGATCATTATTCACCAGTTTTGAAGCATTACCCTGGGGTAAGATAAATACTCCATAGAAGAATATGTCTCTCGCTATTGAGATTTAACAGGACATAACCTTTTCTGCTATGCTTCCAGGTTACAGAAATTTTGATGCTTGTGCAGAAGGTGTTGAAAGGAGAAAGCATTTAATACCAAGCCACTATAGGAAAATCTTGAAAATTTTCACGTCCAATTGTTGATACAAACAGTTGCGCAAGGTCCCAAGATGGAAGAACATTTTAAATGGACTTACAGAACAAAAAAAAAAAAAAACCCCTTGCCAGATAGAGTATTTTGTGCAGTCAAAGTAGCCATGACTTCAGTTAAAAGGATACTTAGCCATGATTGTTGAATTTGTAGAGTAACCACTTCTCAGCCTTTTTAGCTTCACTTGTATTAGTGTGCAGTTATAGTTGAGTTCAGACTAGAAATTCAATAGGTTGATTCCACGACGGTAGCTTTACATAGATGTGTTGGGGTAGTATAAATGTGTATGTAATGGTTGCATGATGCTTTGGTGATAATTAGTTCAAGGAGCATAGCTCCTTGTAAGGAGTATTGTATTACTTGTAGTGTGTAGGAAAAAACAAACTTGTAACAGTTGCATTCCATTCGTTGCAGTTAAAATATACATGAAGATTCCATTCGTTGTAATAGTTGTTGACATGAACATGCGTTTGACTGATAGACATTGCAAATGTCTATAGTATCATGCATATTCCTTCACTGCTATTGAGCGCAAATCATCATCTATTTTGCTATATTGTACTAACTTGCAAGCAATGCATAATGTTTTTAAATGTCAGATGAATGAAGTTGCACGTGGTTTGACTTCAGGAAATCAAGCGGCATACTAGTAGCATTTTTATACCAAATATATTAATTGAGCATTACGCGGTAAAGTTTTTATTTCCAAAATGACAGAAGAGAATCAGTATACTTCTTCCAGATGAACATTAGCTCGGAACACTGACTTTGAGCTAGAAACCTGACTCGTCCTCGCAAGTCGCAGCGGCATTATAAATCAAGAACATGTGTTTGGCACGATTTTCCTGTCAATTAATAATTTTGAATTTAATACAGAAAACAAAAATGGAAAACATAACATGTGTTTGGCACGATTTTCCTGTCAAAATTAAAATTAAGAAGCCAAGTGCCAGTTCACCACCACGTTTGCCATTTCCAACTCCACCGGCCACACGTTTTCTCCATCTCCTCCTGGACGGACACCACGTGCCCGACGGCTCGAGCGACGCTTCCGCCCCCGCTTCGCTTCTGGGTACCGATTTCTTCATCCATCCGCCCCCGCTTCGATTTTTCGGAATCTCCCAGTTCGTGCGGTCACTCACCGCGTAGCAAGAGACTGTCCGTGCTGGTGGTTTCCCCCTCTTTCTATCGAGTTTGCCGCGTGCATCTTTTTCTTGGTGATGGGTGGATGGTGGTGCCAGATCGAATGGCCGTCGGAGGGGATCGCTGCCGCGCTGTCGTTGGGCGGGCCAGCGGGACTAGTCTGTAGTTTAGTCTGATCATTCACTTCGATTCAATCGCTCCAGTTTAGTCGAAAGAGGAGTATATTACAGAAAAAGAAAAATATGTTCTTTGGGCGTCATCGGACGATTGGGTAACTGCAGATTTATCAGGAAATTTGTTTTCCTAGGGACGAATTTCTGATTATGTGTGCGTGTTCTTCAGTTACGGGAATTGATGATCAATCGGGAGCATCTGATTTTAGGCGGCTTGCTTGGTTTGCATATGTAGCATTCTAGTGATAAATGTGTACGGTTTATCTTTAGCATCATTTTTCATGCTTTTAGTTTGGGTGAACGAAAATCTGTGCACTCATATTATTAGATAACATGAGAACATATTCAGAGTTACATGCTTTGGAGTTTAAGACTTCAAAGTTCAGGAGAATGTGTTATATATGTTGGCATCAGAGTTACATGCTTATGTATTATTCAGTTTGCAAGGCATGGAAATACGGCTTTTCAGAGACTTCAATGTGCCAATTGTGATATAGAAAATATTTGCTTATCGATCCGATTCGATATGACATTTCTAGTATTTGCCACTTCTCCGTGGATAAAACATGCTCGAAGATTATTCTCAGCCTCAAATTATGTTCTCTCTCAAGAACTCTGCTAAAGGTTTTGACCGGTCTACTGATTTTTTTTTTTTTTTTTTTTTTTTTTTTTTCTTCTTCAGATTGTCCAGCAAAAGATACTGCATTTTACAATCCAAGCTTCTTTGGAAGCCCTTAAGAAGAACCAAGTTGGATTTGCTAAGGTGGATAGCTGGTCCAATAGGGCTGGCTTTAGAAGATCAACCACGGCTCCAAGGATAGGATCCCGTATTACACTTCGAAGGGGAAGACAATGTGCCCAGTATTTTCCTAAGTTTCTACTTGCATCCCCTTCTTTTCACGGTGGTCGTGGGGCCCTCCCATCTGCAGGGGGGCATCCTTCCGATTTGACCTACCTTGCTGGTGGTGGTGGTGCTGAAGCCTGAATTAGGATTGTTAGTATTGTAGATATTTAGATAGTATACATAAACTAAGCATCATAACTATGGTGTCGGCCACCAAGGTAGAAGGTGAATATTCGTTTCTGAGCAAGAACTCTCATCTGGATCAATCTGAAGGTGAGCAATAGCTGCTTTCAAATGTTTTTTTTCTCATTTATTACTAATTTTCTGTTTTTTGCCTGTTCTTTTCTGTAGTTAAATTCTCTATTACATGAGTTGGATCAATTGGTCATGTTAGTTTGAGTTCATAATATGTGCCTAGTTGTTTCTTGAATAAGTTGGTTTGGATAAGACATTAAAACACCTAGACAATTTTGTAGAACCAAATCAGCTATTCTTTTTGCATTTAACAAGTATATATTCAGTTTTATTTTTATTTTTATTTTTTTAGTAATGCTAGTCCTAAACTCCTCTTTGCATCTTCAGGTGTGAAGATACATCTATATCAATTCGGTGCAGAACACAGAAATGAGAAACTTAAAAGCTTCACCTGCTCTGTACAGGATGGCCCAAGTTTGCTTGATTTGTTGCTTCTTTCTCAGGTTTGGTAATTTCAATAGTTGCACAATTGTATTCTCAAAGCAATGTTTTAATCCAGATTTCTTTGCACCAGTGGGATAATTTTGCCTGGAAGGGCTGTTTGGACTATGATGTTACTGCTTGCCAACTTAAGGTTATCAAATATTTTCTTTTCATTTCTTCCATTGTTGAGAGTTTAGCGAACTCCTTAAATGGTGTCTTTGTTCACATCAGTTTGCAGTATGCAGCATCGAGTTGCTTTCTAACATGTGTTGATAATTAACACTTTCTGCATGTACAACATATTCCTTACCCCAGCACCCACCCCAAACACAGAATAGCAGTGTTTCTGGCTAGTCATCAACATAGTGGCATGGAAGCAGCCTAATATCTCTGCAACTCTTGCAGAATTTTGGAATTATCTTTCTCTTGCTTATGCTTTTAATGGCATTGCGCTTTACAATTGCTCAAATTGCCAGTACCAAAAATTACCTATGGTGGTGGCTATTAAGAGAGATTATCCACAATTGTTCACATATTTATATAAGCAATAAGGCACATATATTGACATCCAAGGCCAGAATCTTGATTAGATGGCCTATTTGAGAATCCTATAATCTACCAAACCTAGAATTGGCTACGGTCGTAGCTCGTAAGCCAGCAATTGAGTTTGTGGGCGGATAGGATGGGGAAAGCGTGTGTTGGCTGTCAGGGCCTCTGGGGGTTTGTGATATACTATTATCATTGATAATTATTAAATTTAAATGGTACTAATATATTTCCCTGTCAAAAAATATGACTGCTGCATTGATCCTATTTACAATACAGCGGTCCTAAGTTTGTTTGGAATCATCAGATTTGAACTGCTGTACAGGTCATTGGAGGTGGAAGAAATTTTGTGGGTCAGCTGAACAATAAATGGAATCCATTTTCACTGAAGCAATATGACAAGTTCTTTGAGTCCTTTGCATGCTTGAAGCCAAATAGTATGAAGAGTTATGATGGATTGCTCCTGGGCATTGCACAAGGAGAAAATGATAGACCTGAGGTTGCTCCTTCAGCATCACCACCGAAGGATGGACTACTTGTGATTGCAAATGTATGTTCCAGTGTTGCTACAAATATCTGCCTACCCTTCTTTGCTCCATGGTAGTTGGTATATGCATTCTGCTTATTCCCTTCTGATGGACATTTTTTCTCCCTGAAGCCATATCCTGTTGAATATGGTCATATCTTTTTGGTCCCGAGTGCAATCAATCAACTATCTTGCTACTGGGACAAAAGGATGATTGGACTGGCTACACAGATTTCCTCTGAAGTAAATAATGAAGCATTCAGGGTTTTCTTTGACAGTGGAACATCTATAGTGTCAGGTCACATGATTTTTCAGGTAATATTTACCTGTTTCTAGTGCCTATCCTCTAACTTCTTTCATCTATATGTTTTGAGGTAATTGTGGCAGTATAAACTCATTGTTATCATTAAACCATCGTTATGCAGTTTATACTACAATGAGTCGTTACAGTGTACCTCAATAAATGTATTCCCTTTGTTGCTTCTGTTCTTTTTGGCCATGTGTTTAGTTCATAAGGCAGATTGGGCATATATTTGAGCAATGGTTGTAATATTCTATTGTAATAAATTACCTCTGAGTAGACAAGTTCTCTGTAGTAAGATTTGCACCTGTTTGGCTTATTGCAGTAGATGGTTGAGGAGAATCCAGTGTCATGTTTCATCTAATCTTGCAGGCATGTTACATTGCAATCCCTTTACCAGTTGAGTCTGCCTCAACTTTCACAGTATATGATGGAAAGGCTGGATCAGACATTATTGTGTCCGAAACAGTTGACTACCCCCTAAAAGCTCTTGTGTTCACCAGCACCAACCTAAAAACACTTGTCAGTGTTCTCAGTGAAATATCCTGTTCTCTGCTTGACAATGCTACTGCATACAGCCTGCTGATTTCCAACAATGGCACAAAGGTTTTCTTGTTTCCACAGGTAAAATCTATTAAACCTTTTATTCGATTTATAGACAATATTATTTCAGCAACCATGGCATGGAAACATGTGAATATCTAATATTTGGTTTATAAGGTGAAAAATCTGGTTGGCTGCTGTCTGCCTGCTTGGGAGTGTGGAGGCTACTTTGTTTACCAAACCAAGTTTGGTTTTGATAATGCTTCTGAGACTGAAATCTCCAACAGAATGGGCTCTGTTTTCACTCGACAATAGCACCTTTGAAGATCTGAAGCATCTTTGTTGTGCTATTGCAGACAATCTTGTTATGTAAGCTCATGCAGAATGTTACTGCATGATAAATAGTCTCTGTTAACTGCTTCATATGTATTTAAGTTCAGCTGATTGTCCATATATAGTGTGGAAACTGTGTCTTAACATTCGGATTTTATCAATAAAGCTTGCTGTTTTAACATGGATCAATTGTGTGTAGCACTCTGCTGTGGGGGACACAGTGATCTGGATTTATTCACAATTTTTTTCCGACAGGTTTTGTTTGATTACTTGCATTGTTGCAAATGTGCATGCTGTCATCAAACATAGTAAAGTGGATCTGGTCCTCACATTCTGAGTTAGAAGATGCTGAATTGCGGCATCGCCTGAACTGCAGCAGAATAATGCAGTATGCATACCTTTGCAGATGAGTTTTTCCTTTAAACAATCCTCCCACCCCTTTTCTTTTTTTTTTTTTTTTTTGAAATGTGTATTTGGTATCAGCAACCTGTGTAAGCATGGTCCAGACGACAGTAGGGATATGAACGAATTGGTCTTAAAACCACTAAAAAAAAATTGAACTTGAAACATCGATTCTAATGCAATTTATGCTTTAAACCAACACACTTGAGGCACAATGATAGCGCATAGAACAATATATCTCACTAAATTGAAAGGATTTATTGATTAATTCAAAGATCTGAGTAGCCACATCACATCCCAATCTTGCTCTTATTCATAAGCAAGTCATCATTACAGCTGAAAATGGCAAGTCACCATTGCAGTTCAGATGACTGTGTTCAGTCGCATTCTTTGGTGCAGAAGCAGAAGGACCTGAAGATGAGGAAGCCACACTTCCCCCTGGTGCCGCCCTCGCCGATGCAGTGCTTGCTGCATGTTTTGCTGCTACACAGGAGCAGCATCCGGTATGTATCACTTGACCACTCGTCACACGCTTCCTTATTCCCAAAGCTTGCAGTAGAGAGCAAAAATATTACTAAATAAAATCTTACCATTTTCCCATCCAGAGTTGCAAGTTATTAATTTCATTTGCCACCAAGAATCAGATAGCTTGGAAGCAATTAATCTTGTTCTTTTCTTGGAAACAATTAATCTTGTTCTGTGACATTGGAGTGTAAAACCTTCGTTGTGCTATAACATTTAGCCCTCTTTGTCTAAGGATGGACTTACATGGAGCTAAAAGGAGTGCAATGACCAGCAGGCTGAGGCACAATGCTGATGTCACCTTCACAGGCTCCATATCTAGAAGAAGAAACCTTCTAGCTAGGTATCTGCCTCATGTATGGATATTCTTCTTATAGCCTGAAGACCATGATGCTTTCCATTTGTCTCCAAGGCAAATAGAGAACAAAGAAAAGGGAGGGTTGCTGATGCAGATATCCTCCTCAACATGGAATGGATTCCGAAAGCTGATGCAGATATCCTTCTCAACATGGAATGGATTCCGAACCCGACAAACTTCAGTTAGCACCATTTAGTAGGAAGCCTCATGATGATTGCTCCACGCATGGAGCTTCAGACGAAGCTGATGTGTCGCGTGGGACAAAGACGCTGCCATGTTCATGATCATTCCATTCAGTTTCACTTGGCACGCATGAAATAGTATAGAAAAAGGTATAAACACAAGACAAGAGAAACAGAAGACTTACGTGATGGATGGAGGCAAGGCTCCTGTCATTCACTTGAAGATAGTTCAGAGCCGCATGCTGATAATCTGACTACTGATGGGATTTTTTTTATTTTTATTCCTTTTTTTAAAGTAATTGTAATCATAATCCTGTAAGAAAACATATTGCACGCCATGGCCTCTTTGGTCGCGCCACTCCGCCTGGCGTGACCAAACCACTGTGTCACGCCGCCGGTGCATGTGGCGTGACAGTGGTCCGCCACGGCGGGCGCACGTGCGGCCGCATGCCGGCGTGTGAGTTGGGGGGCCCACCCCCATCGCGCCACCGCGTCGGGCGTGACAGGGGCTGTCACGCCCCGAGGGGGCGGGCGCGACGGCCGCAGGGGTTTCGCGCGGCCGAAGGCCCATCGGCAAGGCCGCCACGCCAGCCCGCCGGGCGCGACAGCGGATTTAGGGTTCGGTGCAGGCCTTTTTTTCCCTTCTCTCTCTCCTTTCTTTCTTCCCGGCCTGCGTTCTGAAGGCCGGCGCCACCACCCGCCGCCGCCGCCGCCCGATGCCTGCGCCTCCCGTCGCCTTCCGCCGCCCGCCCGCTTGGGAGGCCGCGCCGCCGCGAGGGAGTTGAGTGGCCCTTCCCCGGGCGCCTCTCCTTGCCCCACGGCGCCCCCTAGGGGTGCACGAGCAGGAGGCTCGTGGCGCCCTGCGCCGGCGCGCCGCCACTTCGCCCGGAGTTGGTTCACCGGCCCTTCCTCTCCTCCGGATTTCGCTTCTAGGCTTAAGGTATAGCCTAATACCTTTGATTTTATGGTTTAGTGGCATTGGTTGTGCATTTTAGGATGAATGAAAATGTGGTTGATGTGGATGTGTGTGTCGTCGATTATTATCACTTTCTACGTAAATTCAACGTATCATATGCTATGCTCGTGGAATTGATGTTTAGTTGTTGGTGCATGGACGTTAGTTTAGTTTACATGGAGGTTATGCATAGGAGTAGCTTTATGTTGGAAACGATAGGTTTTGGTTCAAGTCTCGTTGATTTGTGATTTGATTAGTCGCTTGGTATTTTGTAGATGGATCGGTTAGTGAGATTGTTTGATGGTGGCAAGGTGAAATTGAATGAGGAGTTTGAAAGCATGCATGAACAAGTTGAATTCTTTAGTGCTACACCTACCTTTGATGATTTGGTTAGCAAATGCCGCGAGAAATTTGGGTGGCCACTAAATTTGAGGGGGAGATTTGACTGTGGGAAGGAAAGAGCTCATTATGTGTTGATGCCGTTGACATGTGCGGATGAATGGAATAACTACAGAGATGTAGTGAAGAGTAGTAGTGTTAGGTGCTTGGAAGTTGTTGTGGAAAAGGGTTGCATTCCAATAAACTTGCCTGTGGATATTGAGTTTGATGTAGAAGCGGTAGATAACGGAACTCAAGAGGAAGCACGAGACCGGGTAGTTGGTAGTGAAGTGGTTAGGTCAATGAATTTGGGTCTCCTGAATGATGAATTCGATGTAGATGACATATTAGAAGATTTGGAGGAAGGTGGCATGGAAGCTGGGTCAAGTGATTTAGATGACGATTCGTCGGGGGCAAGTTCTTCCGAGGATATTTTAGAGGATGAGTACAGGTCCGAGGACAGTAGCTCTGATGACAGCGACTGTGCTGGGGGACCTTTGATGGAGTCATGTGGAGTTGTTGTTGATGGGTCTTTGAGAATGGAGTACAATGACCTTGAAGTTAGGCAATTGAAGATGGTACATGTGGAGGTACCTTCTCGTACCTAACTTCATGGACATTTCTATGGTTGATGAGGCAATATGTGACCGGGTTTGACATCGTTGGCCGATGCAAAGGTGCTCGAGAGTGAGGATGTTAAGATAAAGAAAGGCATGATGTTTGATACCTTAGAGCATCTGCAATACTTTTCGATGGACTATGCGATTAGGTTTCATAGGCCATATTACGTGACCCATTCTGATAGGAACAAGAGGTATACCGTGTTATGTAAGCAAGGCTGCCATTGGGGCGTATGGGGACGGAAACAGAGAAATAGAAAGTGGAAGATTCGCAATGTTAGGCAACCTCATAAATGCCGAAGTTCGAAGCCGAAGGGTGTCCATGCCCAAAGCACTGCCAAATATCTTGGACGCCGTCTTGTTGGTCTTGTTAGGGCGGATAGCGACACATCGGTTTCTTCAATTATCGAAACCATCTTTGGTTTCACAGGATATAGAGTGAAGTACTCGAAGGCTTGGAGGGCAAAGCAGCATGCTATTGAGTTGTTATGGGGCGATTGGAAAGAAGCATATAACCAAGTTCCTAGGATTCTAAGTGCGATGAAACATTTTAATCCTGGGCTGAGGTGGTTTCCTTGCTCCGGTCGCATCGTGACTGACGTGGATGGCTTTCCAAAACATGTTCTGCAAAGGGTTTATTGGTCTTTCCCTCAGTCGGCGGAGGCATTCAAGTATTGTCGTCCCATAGTACTTGTTGACGCCACCTTCTTGACAGGGAAATATAGGGGTGTGTTGATGATTGCTATTGGAGTTGACCCAGACAATCAACTTGTCCCTTTAGCATTTGCGCTAGCTAAGGGTGAGAATGATGACAGTTGGTGTTGGTTCATAAAGTTAGTGAGACAATATGTCCTCCCTCATTATACCAAGATATGCATGATTTCAGATCGACACCATGGGCTGCTCAAAGCTGCCCAAGAGCATTTAGGTGAACGGTCACCTCTTGAGCATCGATGGTGCATGAGGCACTTTGCAGCCAACATATGGAGAAGACAGAAGAAAAAGGAGGTCGTGCAGAAACTAAAATCTCTTTGTGGATGTCGGACGAAGGAAAAGTTTGATGACACACTTGCGGAGTTACACAAGGTGCTCAATGGTAGGGCAAGAAGGTGGCTAGACGAACAGATGCCTCAGAGGGAGAAGTGGGCTCTTGCATTTGATGTAGGAGGTATGCGGTACGGTGTCATGACTACCAATGCTTCGGAGTCCTTTAACAAAGTGTTCAAGGGTATCCGTGCCGTCCCCGTGTCTGGCATTGTGGAGTACACTTTTAGGAAGTGCAACAAATATTTTATGAATCATTGGAACATAGCAAATACCTCCAAAGAGAAATGGGGAAAAGCCGGTAGAGAGCACTTAGCTCTTTCGGAGACTATAGCTTCCAACCAAGTTGGTGAAGCTTACGGACCCACAAGGCTAGTGTACAACATAAGATCAGCAGGAGGAACCAATCCTGGGGGGGAGAAGTACGGGGGTCAAAACTACAGGGTTGACCTTGACAAAGGAGAATGCTCGTGCAACATTCCACAACTATTCCATGTCCCTTGCTCTCATGTCATAACAGCCTGTAAGTACAGAGGCTTAGATCACGAGAGTGCAAAGTTTATGTCTCCTTTGTACCTCTTGTCAAACACTCTAAAAGTTTGGGAATCGAGTTTCGAGCCATACCTAGATCCTAGCCAATGGCCAGAGTATTTTGGGTTGGATTATGTTCCTGATCCGGACCTTTTAAAGAGAAAGAA
This sequence comes from Chrysopogon serrulatus, assembly GCA_015844335.1. NCBI lineage: Eukaryota > Viridiplantae > Streptophyta > Magnoliopsida > Poales > Poaceae > Chrysopogon > Chrysopogon serrulatus. Next base: position 92,523 of record JADLZL010003759.1, read on the forward strand.
GGGTAGACGGAAGAAAAAAAAGGTTGCGTGGTGTTATGGATGCATCCAATAGTTACGGTGTTGATATATATGGTACTGGAGATTTCGATGAGGCACCTGGGCAACTTCGTTGCTCCAAATGCCACAAAACAGGACACACCGCCGCCACTCATACAAAACGTAAAAAGAGCAAAACATGAAGAGAGTTGAAACCAATAACTACTATTTTTGAACATTGCAAGGTAGATATGGTAGGACTTATTACATGCTTATCTATTTTTATTCATATTACATGTTTTATTTACAAATTGTATTCACTAACATTGTTTTCATGTTTGAAAACTTGCAGGATGGCGCACCCTCAGTACCCTCTTCTTGACACCCACTACGACAGGGACCACCGAGCCCACCTCATGGTGGATGAGGGCCATGTGAGTGACTCTTACTTGTGTTTTTCTACAGTTTGTAACATTGACCATGCTAATTGCACTCACCAACCCCTTGTGTTTTTGCAGGACTTGGGCCCTCTTCGTCCTCGTACTCACCCCTTAGGTGGGACGAGCGCTATGCTCCTTTCCTTGCAAGGGCGGGTTTTCTGACGCTGGCTCGGGCTATCAATGCCGGCCTCCCAGACTTGGATGGTCCACTGATGACGGCTCTAGTGGATAGATGGCGTCCTGAGACGCATACCTTTCACCTTCCTTGTGGGGAGATGTCCGTGTTACTTCAAGATGCCGCCTACATTCTGGGACTTCCCATTGACGGACAGGCCGTCATGGGGGTGATAGACACTGAGAACTAGAAGGATTTGGTGGAGGCGGTTACCGGGGTGAGGCCAGACGAGCCTAAAGAAGGAAGAAAGGAGAAGAAGACCGCTAGTGTAAGTTCTGCCTGGTTGCGTCAGCACTTTGATTTCTGCCCACCCAATGCTGAGGCTGACGTCGTAGAGAGGCATGCTCGTGTCTGGATGTGGCACATGGTTGCTAGTTTCTTATTGCCAGATGCCTCTGGAAACACGGTGACATGGATGGTGCTGCCTCAGCTATCGGAGCCATGGGAGAATATTGCACAGTACAATTGGGCGTCCGCCACACTTGCTTGGTTGTATCGGCAGCTCTGTGAAGCTTGCAGGCGTGCCGATCCCAGCTCAAACTTGACTGGGTGTACTTATCTGCTGCAAATTTGGATTTGGGAGCGACTTCCCATTGGTAGGGTTCATCGCAAGGAAGTGCCTGTAAGTAAATGGTTCAAATATTCAATAAATTTACATTGTGTAGTGCCTTTATTTTGATTTGTGCTAACAATTGTTACTTCCGCAGGCATGGAATCATAATGATTGTTGGCCCCCCGTTTGCTATCTATGGAGAGAGGTGGTTTCAGTCCGTGGTTAGCCGAAACGCCGCTACATCCAGTACTCCAACGATTTGGATGTCATCACACCATCTCAGGTATGTCATCACAGTTAAACCATAGTTGTTGCATTCGTTATTACTGACCCACAAAATGGCATAGTCACTATGTTATCCCTTCATAGGTTGAGTGGAGTCCATATGAGAGGACGGAGGTCGTGAATTTTCCAATGGACCCCATTTGTACTCGGGATAGCGAGTTGTGGCGCTGCGATGTCCCCTTGATCCTCTACTATGTCATGGAGTGGCACTTACCTTGTCGTGTGATGAGGCAGTTTGCAAAAAGGCAAAATTTTCCTGTGGAACACCAAAGCACAAGCCGACAATTGCACAGGTTAGTACAGCAGCAAAGCACATTCAATTTTAGGGTACATGTCATTTTTTCACACCTACCAACCTCGAAATTTTGCAGTGTCTCTAGAAAGAAAAGATTTGCTGGGAACGACTGGCGTACAATGCATGCCGTCCCGCTCCACTTGTGGGAAGGAAGACAGGGCATGCATTACACAAATGGCCCTCTTTGGACTCCATCACAGTACCGTGAGTACTTGGCATGGCTCCACAGGAACACAAGGATAAGTGTGCGTCCGCCGTTGAGCAACATTCCAATAGATGAAGGAGATAGTGATGATGAAGACCCCTACGACGAGATCACTAGGGTAGGAGTGCAGCCAGAGAGGGCCCCCGTTGAGAACTACATGGTATGCACTCCAATCTATACTAAATTTTAATTTTCCTTCACAATATTATGTAATAACTAAATTATGTGCTTTGTAGTCAACCCAGCTAGCGTATCTATCAAATGAGGCTGGAGTTTATCTTGGACGTGTTGGGGGAATGGACGATACATTACTAGAGGGATTGGCAAAGGTATTCCTGAACTTTGACACCCAAATTTCATTCACACTAACATTACCAACATTACTTCAACTATTGTATATGACGATTTTTGCAGAAGGTCATTAAAACTTGCAAGCGCATTGCTCACAAGTTCAGCTGTGTCCGAGCCGAAGATGTCATGTTGCCACCTCCCCCACGGAGCAGTTCTCGGCGTGCCTCAGCTGGTACGCTTGCTATTGACACTCTAGAAAGCTCCCGTGCCAGGCAGAGGGACGACGAGGACGACGATGACGATGACCAAGATCCAACATATGCGCAGGACGAGTTGACTGCCTCACAGCTGGAGGACGCTCCACAGCCTACACAGACCCAGGTACGTGAGGAATAACTTGGTTTCAAACGTTAAGGCTTAAATATGACGTCCACATTCTAACTGTGTGCATATCACTACCACAGCAGCGTCGAGGGCAAGGCCGAAACGTTCTAGGACGACGTGCTCGTGACCGCTCCGACGTCAGCACCCCAAACGTCCTTCCCACTAATCCAGGAAGAGAACGTCGCCGTCAAACCCGTTTCACCCCAAACCCATGAAGTTGTTGGCATGTACTTCAAGTCCTTTGTTTGGTGAATTGGATGTCAGTTGACTAGTTCGTGAACTTTTATGTTTGGTGAAGAGCTTTTCGTTTCTAAAAATATGTTGGTGACCTCTAAACGTGGATGAACTTGGTTTGATGAACTTCAAGTACTTTTATGTTTCATGAACTTGGTGTGTGTGAACTTGGTTTGTCAAATATTGTGAATTGTGTGCATGAAATAGTGTCAAATATTGTTAATTGTGTGCACAAAATAGCGCCAAAAATGTTGCAGTTTGCTGTGCAAAAAGGCTGTCACGCCAGGCCGGGTGGCGTGACACCCTAATCGTAACACAAACCGTGCAGATGGCGTGACAGCCATCGCGCTGGCGGGCTGGCGTGGCAGCCATTTCCATAGTGCCCGTGTCTGGTGGCTGTCATGCCACCCGCTGGCGTGGCGGTAGAATCGCGCGCCAGCGGGCCGGGCGTGACCAAACGCAAAATCCAGCTCCTTGCGGCGGTGGCGGCCAGCCGGCCGGGGCGCGACTAGTCACGCCAGCCGGTAGGGTAGGCGCGGCGGGGTCACGCCAGCCCGGGGGGGCGCGATGGTATCACGCCATCCCGCTGGCGTGACTAGCCGCGCTAGCGGCGCCCGCCACCGATTTCGCCAGAGCTGGATTTTTGTTTGGTCACGCCGGCCGCGGCCGCACGACATCTGTCACGCCCGGGCGGGGTGGCGTGATGACGCCCCCGGTTGGAGTATAGTGGCTATCACGCCAAGGCGGACTAGCGTGACAGCCGTTTCCACAGTATTGGCGCCAAAACTTTTGGTTTTTTTAAGCCAAAATCTTTTGTTTTTTAGGAGCGCTGAGCTTTCATTCATAAAGCCAAAATTATGAGTGATCGGTAGCGGAGATCAAGGTAGCACACTTGAACTACTCAATTGGGATGTCTCCCATCCCAATGCACATAGAAATCATTAAACTTCTTCCCAAGCTCTAAGGTGGAATTGAGTTGTGAACAGCAATCAGGCACTAACTAAAGTGGAAACTTCACGTGTTCATAAGTTCGTACATACCAATTACTTGAATAAAAAGTTAGTACAAACCATGTCATGTTTGCCGTCCATAACTTATGTGTGCGTCCTAGTTCATGCGCACAAAATAAGAGGCGCATCATAAATTACATAAAAAGAGCTTCAATGGCAACTAGGGCAAGCCATTTGCACAAAATGGAGTGCGCGAGCTGCCTTTACACTAACAACTCCAAGGCCTTTCCAAAATGGCCCGCGCAAGCTGCCTTTCCAAAATATGTGCTCCAACAATCTAGAAAACTAGTAGTCGAAGTCACCGTAGTCTTCGCCGGTCCTCTCATGCTTCGCGTCCGGATCATAGTCAAAGTCTGGTGGCGCGCTGTAATCATTGTCGTTGTTATCCTCATCATTCTTAGGGGCCGGAAGATGTCCGTCGTTCGGTGGCGATTCGGAAACTGCAAACAAGGAAGAATTCTTAAGACCACCAATAATTCTTAAGACCACCAATAACAAGATGCACGAGTTTGGATAATTAGTTTCACAATAAGTACTCACACAGCTTACGACACATATTCTTAGGTTCCCTGCCATGTTGCACACGCCAACGGTCCTCGCTCTTCAATCTCTGATGATGAAAAAAATCCATCTCCCTCTTGCGCTCGAGATCCATGAAGTCGTAGCGCTCCTTGTTAGTGCGCCAAAACCTAATGAGCTCCTCACTGTCATGTGGTCTACCAAGTTTCTTGAACTTTGAGTCGGTGGCTCTGTCAAAGTCATCACCAAGCATATTCCATGTCTCAATAGATGGGCCTCTAACACTGTACTTCATGCGGCAACTTTGCCTGGCTTTGTGCAGTTTAATCCTCTGCCTTTCATTCATATAAGGCGAACGCACTTTGTTCTCATAGATTTCCGCCCACAACTCTCCACGACCGGGAAAATCCTCCCAGTCACATGTCTTCCCCTCCTAAACAAAACAAGATCACTAAGCAAATAATATCGCTTCACAAATTTTATTAACTAAGCGGATGAGTTGATAAGTAAGTGCACTCACGAAGAACTCATTTGGACCTCCGAAAGCATTCCCACAGTAGTGGCCCCACCCTAGCTCCGAAGGAACTACTCCTTCGCGAGCCTTAATGCCATATTTGCACTTACGGTCCGGCATCTTCAAGCATGGCCATGTCTTCGAAAATGTAAACTCTTTAACCTCCTCCTCAGAAGGCCAATGCGATCTGGGTCCATAGACGTACTCGTCAAAGTCGCAAGCTGGAAATCCACGCTGAAATGGAAAATATTTGCAACCATTGTGTTATAATTTCAACAAGCGCATATGACATCAACAACAACAATAATCAAAACAACACTTACATAGTCACGTTGACCACAACGGAAAAACAGAGTGAACATTCCATCCTTACTTGGTTCTTGGAGAACCGCAACCTTGCCACAGTGGCAGTGAGGAGGATTCTTCAGCCGCTCAGCTCGTGCAAAACACTGCTCAATACCACTCATAGGAGGAGGATTCGAGGGGGAAGGCACCCACCTCTTAAACTCAACATATGGAAAACTCTTCCAAGGGTCGTAAGAAAAGAACATGATGCGTCTATCTAACATTGCATCACCATCCAACCACTGGTAGAAGTCGCATCGATTTATACCTCCAACCGAGGGGGGGCGATGTCGAAATTGGCAACAGAAAAAAGCCCGCCCAGAAGACCTTGGATGCCTCGACTGCTTCACAAAGGCCTGTGCACCACAAAAACACTTGGGGACCGGATCGCCATCAACGAATGGATCATCTATGTTGTCGTGGACCGCCGGATGGTGCACAAACGGATCCTCATCGCCAACCTCCATCAAACCTATTTTATAGTCATATATACAAACATCACTATCTTATAACCATGTAACCATGTATTTAGTGCTTCCATACAATCTAAGGGCACCAACACAATACATAAATGTGACAAATTTAATAGGAATAAACCAATACACCTAGTTTCTAATAAGCAACCTACTTCAAATGCAAATAATCCAGAGTATGAGAAGATCATGTGTACAAAATAATGTAGCACTACAAATCACAGATAAATTCAAACCCTAGAACATTCTACATATGAACTACAACCCTAACCCTAACAAATTTCACAAGACACAGGCATCAAACCAAACAATGATAAACTAGTACCAGTATGAGAAGATGTGTAAACCATAGCTATCAAAACCACACCAGTCAAAACCACAGCAGTTCAGACAAAAGCAGTGTAAACCAAAGCGGTGTAAACCAAGAAAAAACATGATAGGATGGGGAGTCTTATCTCAAAGACCAAATGCTTCCAACCAATAGTGCTCAAACAATCTATGTCACTTCAATTGAGAAAATGGGAGAAAAGGAGGAGAGAAGGGAGGAAGAACAGTGCTCCTCACGAGTGAAGAAGTAAAAAGCAAATGAGAGAAGAGGGAGAGAGAGCATGGGAAAAGGGACTTCCACAGCCGGCAATCCGCTGTCGCACCAAGGCGGGCTGGCGTGTGACGGGCCTTGCGGATGGGCCTTCGGCCGTGAAACCCTAGCGGCCGTCGCGCCCGGCCCGCGGGCGTGACGACTCTGTCACGCCCGACGCGGTGGCGCGACGGGGTGGGCCCCCCAACTCACACGTCGGCATGCGGCCGGCACGTGCGCCAACGTGGCGGACCCTGTCACGCCACATGCACTGGCGTGACACAGTGGTTTGGTCACGCCAGGCGGAGTGGCGCGACCAAAGAGGCCATGGCGTGCAATATGTTTTCTTACAGGATTATGATTACAATTACTTTAAAAAAAGGAATAAAAATAAAAAAATCCCTACTGATGATCACTGGATGTACATGAACTGCTGCTGCATTATTATCAAGATCACAAGGTAATTTACTTTCAAAAAAAAGATCACAAGGTAATTTACTTTCAAAAAAAAAGATCACAATGTAATTTGGTTGGAAAAACCTTTGGCTCAAAGCATCAGTCCTGAATGGGTATGGCAATCTGTATTGCATATACATCTGGACAAGTTAACAAGTTGTCGAATTGTCTAGCACAAGAAGGCTCCACTGTGTGGAAGAAACCAAATTGGCATAAATTCACAAAAATTCCTAATATTTCTGATTTTTGGCCTTACACTAAGCAGCATAGAAAACTGATTCTCCTGTTTCTACCTAATCAAAATTGGAAAACATACAGACAATACACTCAGTCAGAGCAATTTGACTAGTGCATCTCAGAAGAATAGAAATCACCACGTTGGAGCAACAGAGAGCAGTCAAATGTTCAGAAAAGAAATAAGAACAGTTTCAGAAAAGGAAAGAAATCAGAATTAATAAATATTGGAGCTGAGAACCAATAAGAAGTTTCAGAGTTAAAGGCAAAGGGATGCATTTTTCTTCTGCAGCAGTACCTCAGGCCCTCAAGTCAATATAGAAATAGGTACAAGCTGAGAGCATTACTAAACTGCTAGGTCACTTGAGAATCAAGGCAAGCCTCTGCCTACAAAGTTTATGCATTATTGGATTGCAAGGAATGAGTATATACAATTATGTTCAACATAAACAGAGTATACTTTTTAAAATGTGGTTGTTACCTTGTCTAGAGCACTAGAAGTAGAGCCAATCATTTTTTCTCAGACCAAGAGACATGGAAAGACTGAAACCATTTATTGCTGAACTGGCTTTCGTAGGAGAGCTAACCATTGATTAGAAGAAAAAAAATCATACAGCAGCATCCATATTTCAGTAAATCTTCTGAGATTCAGCACGGCAAGGCAGGAGTGCATTAAACATATTCACCTGATCGAAAACATATAAAGGTTATTGTTACAGAAAACAAAAATGCATTAATAAGTGCATAAATAACTGGATCAAGCATCAAATAAACACAACATTCTGTACATGTAAATAGCTATATGAGACTATAGAGGTGATTTTACAGGCACATACCAGTTTGACGTTTAGGGTGGAAGGCATGCTCGGAGATTCATACTTTATTATAATTCAAAATTGTGAATAGATAGAGAGAGAGAATCCAGAGGACAGAATAAAACATAATACGAAGAAATGCCCTGCACAGCAGATGGAAACAAGCGGGTTACCCAGAAGAAAACATCAATTGTGCCCAAATAAACGAAACAAGAATGACAGAGGTTTATGGGGGTTATGGAGAAGCAAGGGAAATTGGTGAGTGGGAAATTCCACCTCATTTTTACCTTGGGTTTGTCAGGCTTCGACTATTGGAATGATATTTATCAACTTGCGACACTGCCTCCTTAGCTCTGCACTGTTACCAAAATGGACATCTAATTCTTGCAGCGAAGTTGGAAGGTCATCCTCCTCGGGCAGCGACCGGATGCCTGGGCATTCCCGGATCTCTAATGTTTGCAGTGAACTGGGTAGGCATTCCTTCGGCAGTGACCGGATTTCTGGACAACGATCGATTACCAACTTTTGCAGTGATTTCGGGATGCCTTCAGCGGGCAGCATCTTGATGGCACTACACCCCTCAATCCGTAATATCTTGAGGTTAGGAAGTGTATGCAGCCGTGCAGGGAGGTACCGCAGGCTTCTGCAGTGCATAAATTGGATCACATTTAGTGAGCTGACGAATAGAATGGACTCTTGCTCTTCTGTGAACCGCTCCACCCCATCCAGAAAAAAAAGTTCCAATCTGGCAAGGGACGAAAAGAGCAAGCTACGGGTTGGAGTAGTAGTGAGTCCAGCCACATAATCCACGCTGAGCGCCTGCAGGTTGAGGGGACCGGATGGAAGCTCTTGATTGAAAACTGCAAAGAATCTGGGTGTTACTTTGACATCTAATCTGGTGAAATGGCCTTGGACGAGAAGAGACAACAATCCCTTGCATATGAAATCCCCACACTCGTATAAGCATAACCTTGTGAGAGAGATGAGGTTTGATAGAGGCAACACGGCCCGTGTGCATTTCATATGTCTAAGATTTATAAATTCCAGTGTGTTTGGGAAGGGAAAACAAGTAGACAAGGATGCTGACGAGTATGAGGAAAGGAGGTTGGGGCAGCTCCATACAGTTAACCTTCTGAGGGACCTTAGACCCTGGAGCCCTCCTCTTCCACATCGTCCATCTTTTTCGTCGACCGGTGGGACAATGCTCAGCTGGGGGCCGCCATGGATATCCAACACCTGCAGTTGGGGAGGCAAAAGCAACAAACCTTCTGCTGCTAATGCGGCTATTTTCACCTTTGCTAGCTGGCCTTGCTCATTATTTGCCTCATCGACTTCGTTACCTAAATATAATGGTCCATTACGCCCCATTACGCCCATTGCCTGCTGTCCCCTTACGCCCAGCCCTGTTATCTTGTCACACCACAACAGCTGCAGATCTGAGAGCTTTGGAAAGTAGGTGAGTAGCTGCGTCAACTCCTTGCCACTACCAATCCAGTCCTTGATGGTCAACGATTCAACTGGAAATTGGTATTCTACTAGGTTGTCATCCTGAACAAATGGCAAGGTATACCTCGAACAATGCACCTTTATTGTCCTTAAAGAGGATAGCATTTGCAAGTGATGCAATGGCAGAGGTTGGCATCCTCGTAGCTCAATTTTTTTCAGTCTAGTTAGATTATCAAAATCAAGCATACTCCAAAGCCTGCTATCTGCATTATCCCTTCCCTCAATTCTCAATCTATATGAGTCATAACCACGATCTTTTCCACAAACCATGTTACTGAGACATGAATGGCCAATTCCTCTTATAACAAAAGAGCAGGGAGCATCAGTCCAAGGAACAAGAGGAAATGACAATAGTTGTGGACAATTAGTAATACTGAGTTGTGAAAGTCTAGGAACCAATTTCTTATATGCCCCTTTCTCCGTTTGACAGCAAGTAGAATGTGAAAATGATATCTCCACAAGGTTAGAGCAACCCGAAACTACAAGAACTTCCAAAAAGGGAAACAGCTGGCAAGGAGTGTGTACAGACCACCTTATCAAGAATAGTAGCCTCACAAGTTCTAACCTTCTCAGATTTTCAAATCTTTTGTCAGGGACAATGCCTGCAATATCCATACAAGGCCCTTTCACTAACCACAACTCTCCTATAGGCGGAAATAATGTTCCCCAGGCAACATTATTAAGACAAAGAGACTCCAGATTTTTTACAGAGAGGTTAATACCAAGCCATGAAGGGCCAGTATCTCCACCATGGCCAATGATAGATAACTTTTTAAGATTGCTACTTGGCTTAAGCCTCTCAAGAACATGTTCTTCTAGTGCAGAATCACTGGTAGATCCAACAATATCTGAACAGAATATTCCAGATTGGTTATTCCAATGTAATATCAACTCATGCAAGTGCTTTTTTTGTATCAGTTTTGCTTCTTCTGCTTCTTCCTTTACCTGAACATTTTCAAGGTTATATATACTCAATGATCCACAAACCTCTACCAAATGTCCTATCTCCCTGAGTTCAAAACCATGACCTTGTTTGACAGTAAATCTTCTTAGCTCTTGCAATGATTTTAATTTCCCAACCTCAGAAATGCTTGAGTGTATTGCATCATTTCGAACAAGAAAATGACGCAGTTTTACAAGGTTGCTCATATCTCTTGGTACATCAATGATATCACAATGTTTTGCATCTAAAACCACCATGTGATAAAATCTAGAAATTTTCATGGGAAATATTGCTTTATAGAGAGATGAACTTTCAATCCGAAGATACCGAAGATGGATGAGAGTATAAAAGCTGGGCAACAGATCTTCCACACTATAGGATGCTCTGGAGAGAAAAACAACACGTAGGGCCCTTGCTTCCCTAAATAAATCACCAAAAGCCTTCACAAAACAGTTCTGATGTTCCCCAAATAACATCAAAGATCGTAGTTTTTCAACATTTATTCTTTTATCCAATGTATTGAAACCCTCCACGCAATTTTTTTGAGTCAACCTATCCTTCACACTAATGTCATCTATGTTGATAGACAAATGTCGGACTGATGATAGGACTTGTAAGGAGCTTACATGAGACTGAGAGCTGACTATGCTAAGGCATTCATGAGATGAAACCTTGCAAGCTAATTCATGTAAGAGATCATGAATAATGTAACAGCAAGAGCTTCCATCTCCTTTTCCTTCCTTGTTGAAAAAACCATGGTTAACCAACTGTGCCAAATGGCTTAGACCTATATCTTCAACCCTTCTATTTTCACCATGTGATGAATGCAAAGCATTTATACCTATCCAAAAGTTAATTAGCTGTTCTGTTTCAAATCTGTAATCTTGAGGAAACAGAGCACAGTAAGAGAAACACTGCTGAAGCTGAGGAGATAGGTAATCAAAGCTCAACTTTAGAGCAGGCATAATGTCATTCTTGCCACTACTATGCTCCCATTCCTTACTTTCTAAGATTCTAGTCCAGTGATCCAAATCAAGTTTGGTTTTCAACAATCTACCAACAGTTTTTGCTGCAAGAGGGGAGCCCTTTAATCTACCAGCTATCTTGAACCTAGTTTCAAGCAAGAACATGTAGTCCTTTCTAGACTGTTCATCATCACCAAAGATAATTTCTTGGAATAATTCCTCAAATTCTGTATTTTCTAAACCTCGCAAATCTATTGATTGATAACTTTTTTGAACCATTATTTGTGCTTGTGCTGGAAACCTTGTGGTGACTATAATTATGTTACCCTGTACTTGTGATTTTTGGAATGGCACCAGTAGCTTTTTCCATTCATCCTCATCACTGCAGTCCCATATATCATCTAATACAAGAAAAAGCCTTTTATTTTTCAATCTGTGCCCAATTAACTCACTAGTAGTAGCACTACTACTTTCACCATCAACTTTTGGGATATATTTTCCAATCTCTGTTAGCAGCTTATTCACATTAAAGTTGAGTGATACACATGTCCAAACTCTGACACCAAAATGGTCTTGCACTTGTGGACTGTGATGTATATGTTGTGCAAGAGCTGTCTTTCCGATGCCCCCTGGACCAACAATTGGAATAACCGTGAGGACCTCAGCAGAATGTTTACCCTTTGTGATATCATATATGATGTTGTTCATTACAAGGTCCCTCCCGTACAGTTTGGGCTCTATACTTTCAGAGGTGGTGATTGGACGACTCTGTGCAATATTTGGGACAGTGCTCCAATTCGAACCTAATGCTGCAATAATGCTTGAAACATCTTGACGCATGAGGCGCAATTTCTTTACAATATCATGCATTCTTTTGGAGGCATCCACTCTATTAAATTTCAACTTGGGTGCTGGTTCATTATTTCTTTCAGGCATAATGTCATTGTTGTTGTCATCATCATGATCATCATTATCAGGATCAGATGGCCGAGATGAGCAGGGGAAGCATTTACTGACAGCGTGCTGAATGGGGTTGCAAACCTTTGCCTTGCACCAGTTGACCTCTCGGCTAGCCTTGTCCCCAGGATCAGTAGCAGCAGCAGCAGCAGCAGAAGTAGAGAAACAATTGATCTGTTTGCCAACAGCCTTGGCAGTGTGACGCAGATTGAGAACCAGGTTGTGGGCGCAACCCTTGGCATGCTTGTTGGCAGCATCGAAGGTGCCATCCAGCTCGTCCTGGATGCGGAAGTAGTCCATCTCATCCAGCACGTCCTCGGCATCATAACCGAGGTCCTGCAGCTGCAGCAGAAGCTGCTTGAGCGCGGAGTTGTCTATCTCCCTGCCGAGAGTGGGCTCAAGCAGCGCCTTCACCAGCAGCAGCTCTCGCTCCAGGGCCTCCACGTTGTCACCGAGCTCCACTGTGGCTGCCCAGTCCTTGAGCACGCCATCGGTTAGGGGAGCCAGCGCCTTGCCCACCACCGAGAACGCCGCGCCGACCACGGCAGTCGCCATGCCGACGACGTACTATGTCGGCACAGCACGGTACAACAGATGTAGCTAGAGGAATGAACAAAATCACCATTAGAGATTGCCAAACTGAGCAATACGTAAAACAGACGCTAGGTGCTTCAAGTTTACTCACCAAGAAGAGAAACCAGCAGCAGGATTTGCTTGATCGCCGTGCCAAAGGTGGTTACTTTGTTGGGAACAGGAACACAATTTTTTTTCTTTTGAAAGGGGGAACAGGCAGGAACACAATCGATGCAAACTCCGGCCAAAGCCCCAAATGCATGCAGCCGAGAAGGTGCCGGGATAGCCAAGATCGGTCGAGGACCCGAGATCGATCGATTCTGGTGTTTGGGAGAGCTGAGAGGTGGTCGATATATACTTAGCACACATAACAAAGCAAAGGCATGCGCGCCAAGAGGTGGTCGGGGCATATACTTAGCACACATGACAAGCAAAGAAAGGCGCGCGCGCAAGCTGCTAGCTCATACTATATTAGATGATAATAACCTGGCAAAGAGGAATTGGAACCGAAATCCAACATCTCTTCTTTGATTGCTTACATGCCAAATTTTTTACTAGCAGTCCACATGGTGTTAGGAATTAAACCACCATGGAATGCCAATAACTTGTTTAATAGATGGTACTTAACTTGTTTAATAGATGGTACTCCTTAGAAAGATAAGAATTTTCGATCACTCTTATTTATTGATGGGGCAGCTATTTTAGGGTCAATCTGGATAACAAAGAACAAAGTTGTTTTCGACAATTGTAAACCCAATTCTCTTTTGACGGCGTAGAAATGATGAAATGAATCAATAGCCGGAGATGAGAGCAAGAACAAGCAAGAACACATGAAGAACACAACAAAAGAGTGAAGCTCGGGCTCGGCCGGGGGGAAGAAGAAGAGTTCAAATATTGGGGGAAGGACATTTAATCCCGGTTCCAATCACCAACCGGGACTAAAGTCCACCATTTAGTCCCGGCCAGTGAGACGGACCGGGACAAAACCTTTTAATCCCGGTTGGTGTTACCAACCGGGACTAAAGGGTTGGATTTAGTCCCGGTTGGTGACTGGAACCGGGACTAAAGGTCCCTTCTGCAGAACCCTGATACCATAGCCGTTGGGCAGGGGACTTTTAGTCCCGGTTGGTGTCACCAACCGGGACTACGGACGCCGATGTGGCTGAGACTATTGTTCATTTTGGCGAAGTGACTAAAGGTCTGTTCTGTAGTAGTGTTAAACTCATGAAGCGCTCATGAAAGCTTGTTAAACTTTAGAGACCGTAGCAATAACTCTCTCTACATCCTATGGATGGTCTTCATTGTTTAGAATTAGGTTTTGAGTTGTTTTTCTTATAAGAACTTTGTTTAGCTAGGTTTTTTAAGTTGGCCTGATTCATCTTTAATAAGGATGAAGCTAGATACTTTTTCTATTATTAAAAAAAGATCATATAGTAGATTAGTACTTCCTCCGTTCCAAATTGCAACTCATTTGTTCTAACTTTTTTTGAGAGTCAAACCTTTTCAAGTATGACCAAAATTATAGAGAAAATTATAAAAACATATAATATCAAATAAGTATATTATGAAAATATAATTAATAAAAAATCTAATGATACTTAATTGATATATGAATATTATTATTTTATTATATAAATTTGGTTAAAGTTGAGATGTTCTAAATCTCTAAAAATGGTGGAATTGAATAATTTATAATTTGAGGAGGAGGGAAATAGTACATAAATTAGTGGGTGAAAGTGAAGTGGAGCAACGCAACACTACTATAGAACAGGTCTTTAGTCGATGTGCCAAATCAATATTTGTCTCTGTGAAACTTGGGTCTAGGACCAAAAACATCTTTAGTCTCGGTTGGTGTCACCAGCCGGGACCAAAAGTCCCCCGCACAACAGCTATAATATCAGACATTTGCAGGAGGGACTTTTAATTCTGGTTGGTGACATCAACCGAGACTAAAGGACAACCTTTAGTTCTGATTTAACATCAGCTGGAACTAAATATTGGTTTTAGTCCCGGGCCCGAGAACCGAGACTAAAGGGGGGACATTTAGTCCCGATTTCTTAGTCGGGACTAAAAGCCCCATCTGCAGCAGTGCAAGGTTCATCACAGCGCACAGGCTGCCATGGTATCGATGTGTTCGCGAGCGCTCAGCCGCTCACTCCTTAAAGCTCGGTCAACGTGCATGCATGTGCTTATGCATAAAAGTTACGCTAATAAAATTATATATGTTCCTCAGGGGATGTTGGCGGATGCTGGAACCACGAGGCTCGCCGGCGGCAGGGGCACGCAGAGCTCATCGACAACCTGTGGATTTTGGCGGCGCGGAGCTCGCTCGCCGGCAATACGGGGCTCTCTGGCGGCAGCGTGCGCGGAGCCGCGGAGCTGCTTGCCGGTGGCGCGCAGGCCACAGAAGGGTGGGTGGTGTATGGCCAAGACACGCGAATGGCGGGTTGTTGCGCTAGTTTGAGATGGGGAAAAGATGCACGAGCTCCACGACACCCTCTGTCTCCCTGCTGCTTTGCTCGTTCGGTTTCCTATGGATTCATGAACCAGATTTATTCTCTCCAGATCGTAGTACTAATTTATATACAATCTCATCAACTAAAATGATTCCAGGCACATTCCAGGCGCATTCCTGTCTAACCGAACGGGGCCTTAATGAAGATACGGAGAAGATAGACGGGATGGAACCGTAAGTCTAAGTGGCCACCTGACAGAAAATCAGATATTTGTGTGGTGGGTATAGTATGCGAATAACGTGAGGTCGCGTAGCATCAGGTGTCTGAACGTTCTAATCATAGTATTACCAAAACAATATTGATATATTATCAACAACCTCATTTTTCAAGAACACGAGGCAAAATCCTTCGTCCAGTTATTTTTGAAAAATCGAACTAAAACCACACAACTACCTCAGTGCAAGGGAGAGGTTCCGGCGTGTCCAATATAATAAGAAAAAAACCAAAAATAACAACCAACGTCCCCACCAATAATAAAAAAAACTTAACCGAGGTGTTTGGCAAAGGCGTTCAGAGGCGGGTCTCAGTTAATATTGGTCGAGGCCCAAATGGCCCAGACGAGACCTGTGCCATGTATAAAAAGCAGAACCTAGGGTTTAGTTTCCCTACTCTCTCATCTCCTACTTTCCCATTTCCCTCTCTCCCCATAAGGTAGTGCTGGTCTCCAGCCAGGTTCGGGGGTGAGGTGGCTGGATCCGGTGACAGGGAGACCGGAGTAATCACGACAACACTACATGGGCTTGACAGGCATGTGGATAGGCTTGCCGTGCCTATCCATGGGGATTTCTTTTTTATTTTATTAATGAAGGCTCGATAAGCATGTGACCATCGGGTCATCGATTAATTGTGACCTTTGATCCGAGGCGAATGAGTTGCCTGCCACGAAAAAAGGATTTTGCTCGCTTCGGTTAAATTTATTGTAGTAGTGAGCACCAGGGCGAATGGTGGCACAACCACAAAAACACTAGTAAGAAAGAGAAAAGCAACATAACAACATCATGCCCACTTCGGTTAATTGTTGATTAACCATGACCTTTGATCTGAGATGGTTGGGTTGTCCGCTACGGAAAAAGAATTTTGCAAGTTTCGGTTAATAGTAGTGAGCATTAGGGCGAATGGTGTCACAACCGTAGAAAACTAGTAAGAAGAGAAAAGCAACACAATACCACCACCAAAGCACAGGAGCTCTTCCTCAATGCCTCCATGGAGATAAATGATGCCCAAAACGTAATCATCATTGGTCAAGCAGGAGCTTAGCAAGGTTTTCGTCAAGTCTCGTGCCTAGGAGAACTGCATTAACCTAGCCTATTGTAGATAGGAGGCCGCAACAGGTTCTTCAGTGACACCTTCAAAAAAGAAATCGGTCCGATGGCGACTGTCATCATTGGTCCAACGTAGAGCTAAGCAAGGCTTGCCCAGAACTCCAGCATGCATGGTATGGTGGGTGCACTGGGAAAGCGTGCTGAAGTGAGTGGCGTCGGCCGTCGCCACACGGGGTAGCCATCGCAGGGTTGTTAAACTCTCAATGCTGACCAATACACCTATTTTATTCAAGGAAAAAGTCTAAACTACTTCCTTTGAATTTGGCTTATATCAAGATAGCCTCCTAAATTAACATTTGGTTCAATTTACTTCCTCCAATTATTTCTGTTGTCCAATTTATAAATGAAAAGGATTTATATTTTTTTGTTAGAAATTGTGTTTTAGTTCAAGTTTTGCGGTGAGACAGACCATCATATTTTGTGTTATAAAAAAACATTATGAATTTTTCATCATTATATTGGGTACCATATTGTATCTCTAGCCTTATTTATTAATTTTTTTTCATAAGCTATCAGACAGTGGTAGAAAATAATAAATCTTGTTGAGGGGCAAACTGAACCAACTCAAATAGTTAGGAGAGTAAATCGAGCCAGATGTTAGCTTACGAGGTTATTTGGAGCAATGTCAAACTTGAGGTGAAGCTACCGCTCCGATCCTTCTGGCAAAGTAATTGACAACTTGCAAGGCTGCTGCCTGAGCTAATCTGGACTGCATGCGTGGCGCGGATGTGAACTTTGAGACTACTAGCCTTTGCTGGCTGGCCTAATTAAAGAGCTTGCACATTGGATCATCATCAGCCTGGCTGACCTGGTGTAAGAAGATGTTGTCTGTAGTAATATAACATCAGCCAATTGAACTTGCATGTGATTTGAGTTGTGTTCCCGATTCCTAAATGATTTGCACAAGTGTGCCCAAACGGCCGGGACAGTTGATCCTCTTCTTGGCTTCTTGCGTTAGCTGAATATATACTCTGTATGGTGCTCCTGCAGCTGTGTGGGGGCGCCTCGGGTGCAACCGCGCCGCCGCCCAAACCCCACCCTCACTGCCTTCCCTCCGGCCGCCGTTGACGCCCTCCGGCAGCCCCGGAAAAGGGCCGTCCGTCCGCACCTCCTCCTTCCTCCCCTTCGCTTCTCCACCACTACCCTCCCCCTGATTCAGATCCGTCGACGAGCGGAGGCTGGCCGAATCCGGGCCCCTAGGGGCTGGATCTAGCACCTGCTTGCCGCTCCCAGCCATCCGCCCACCTAGCCTCCTCGGCGGCGGTCGGTAGCACGCCGAGGATTTTCTCCACGGGACGAGACCATGGCAGGGAATTCAGTCATACAGATGCAGGGGACGGAGCAGACCAGAGCAGAGGCCCCTCCCCACGGTCACCAACCAAAAGGGGGAAGCAAGGCCACTCACTGCTGCCCCCGCTGTAAGTGGTAAGTAACATTCTGTGTTAAAAGGAGGAGCAACATTGTCTCAAACCATACAACACGACAAAACAAGGCAGGATGATGCATCTCATGTATTGCTCATTTCAATTTCAACCACACAATAGGTAAAAAGCTTAAACATCGATTTCTACTGCAACTTGTCATGAACATGAAAGTACCCAACTCTTGGGACAACAGGTGTGTGAAACAATATATATCCCACTAGATGGAGGCTGGGTCGAACTTCACAAATTATTTGGCTAAAAAGGTTTACGTAAATTTGATTTAAAGATCTGAGTAGCCACGTCAGATCACAAACCTGCTCTTACTCATCAGCAACTCGTCATTACAGATCAAAAATGGAAAGTCACCATTGCAGTTCAGATGACTCTGTTCAGTCGCATTCTTTGGTGCAGAAGCAGAAGGACCTGAAGACAAGGAAGCCACACACTTCCTCCCGGTGGCACCCTTGCCGATGCAGTGCTGGCTGCATGTTTTGCTGCTACAAAGGAACAGCATCCGGTATGTATCACTTGACCACTCGTCACACACTTCCTTATTCCCGCAGCCTGCAATAGAGAGCAAAAATATTACTCAGTAAAACCTTACCATTTTACCATTAAGATACAACTTATTAATTTCATTTGCCACCAAGAAAGAATCAGATAGCTTTGTTCTTCTCTTGGAAACAATTAATCTTGTTCTATGACATTGGAGTGTAAAACCTTCGATGTGCCATAAAAATTTAGCCCTCTTTGCCTAAGAATGGATTTACATGGATCGAAGAGGAGTGTCATGATCAGCAGGCTGAGGCACAATACTGGTCGCACCTTCAGAGCTGCCATATCTAGAAGAAACCTTCTAGGCATCTGCCTAATATATGAATACTCTTCTTATAGCCTGAAGCCCTGAAGACCATGCTTTCCATTTGTCTCCAAGGTATAAAGATAACAAACAAAAGGGAGGGTTGATGATTAGTGCCTCATGATGCTTGCTCCACGCATCGAGCTTCAGACAAAGCTGATGTGTCGCATGGGATGAAGATGGTGCCATGTTCATGTGTCATTCCATTCAGTTTCACTTGGCACACACGAAAAAGTATAGAAAGGCATAGGCAGAAGACAGGGGAAACAGATGACTTACATGAGGAAGGGAGGCAAAGGCTCCTGTTATTCACTTGCAGAAAGCTCAGAGCTGCATGGTGATAATTCCATGGTTGATGATCATTGGATGTACATGAATTGCTGTTGCATTATTATCAAGATCACAAGGTAATTTGATTGGAAAAATCTTCAGCTCTTCACATCACTCTTGTATGGGTATGGCAATCAGCCAATCAGTGTTGCATATGCTTCTGGAAAACATGACCTCTTTTCAGTTGAGGCATTCAGCATTTCAGTTGAATAGTTGTTGAATTCATAGCCAAAGAAGGCTCCAAAGCTGTGGAAGAAACCAAATTGGCAGAAATTTATGAAAAGAGGACATGTCCAGCAATTGAGTGTGGCAGAGATGCGTATGTTGCGTTGGTTTTGCGGGCACACCAGGAGGGATAGAGTTCGGAACGACGTTATTCGGGATAGGGTTGGGGTGGCACCAATGGAGGAGAAATTGATTCAACACCGATTGAGGTGGTTTGGACATGTCCAGCGGAGGCCTCCCGAGGCGCCAGTGCGTAGTGGGGTTCTGAAGCGGGCCGATAACGTAAAGAGCGGTAGAGGTCGACCTAAACTGACTTGGGACGAGTCAGTTAAGAGAGACCTTAAGGAGTGGAATATCTCCAAGGATTTAGTTTTGGACAGGAGCGCTTGGAGACTGGCAATCAACGTGCCTGAACCGTGACCTCTTTCTGTCGTGTGCCCTTTTGTGTCTTCCAGTTTCCCGTCTCTCTTGGGTTTCATCTCTAGCCTACCCCAACTTGCTTGGGATAAAAGGCTTTGTTGTTGTTGTTGTTGTTGTTGTTGTTGTTGTTGTATTATAATTTTTTCTGATCTTTGGCTTACCCCCAAAGCAGCATAGAAGACTGATTTCAATCTCTCCAATAGGCATCTATTCTGCACCAAAGGAACACCTTAACATGTCATGGGAGCCCATGGAAGCTTGACAGGCATCTCTTCCTCCACTGATTCCCAACGCCAAACCCAACTGGCCAGCTGAGCATTTGCTCAAAAAAAAAAAAAACAACTGCTGAGCAGCAGCATCCAGAAAAACACACTCCTTCACCAATATTTAAGAATATACATTCATAACAAAACAGAATCATGTTCTTTTTTACATGTAAAAAGTTTCACAAGTGTTTAGTTAGTCATTCTTCATCAACTGTTTTACAGCTTTTGTTTGATACTTGAGAAAAATATTACAGTTTCAAAATTGTGCCTGCTATTTGGAAATTCAGTGATGAAAACTAAATAATTCTTTTGGCTGCCCACCTCTGTGACTTGAATAGTCATTGAGATTTGGGCCAAGAAATAGTTGGTATTGTAGCATGACTTTTAACAACTGTCATATTATCATGTGCTTTATTCGATGAGATGAGACTGGCATTGTCTTTTGCTGTTCCATTAAAATGAAAAGAAATGGCATATTATTATTTTGGTTAATAAGTGGTTCCAATGGAGATTCTTTGCAAAAGAAGCAGTAGTATGACAATTTCAGTTTAATCTCTTGTTTATACCTAATCAAATTGGAATGCCTGCAAGTAATGAGAAACACATACGGACATAGGGTCCATTACACTGAATCAGTTAAGCAATTTGACAAGTGCATATAAGAAGAACAGAAATCACCACTTTGGAGCAACAGATAAGTCCTATATTCAGAAAAGAAATATTAGAGCTAAGAACCAATAACAAGTTTGTTTAAAAAAGAATTAATTTTTGTTTCAAAATAAAAGAACCAATAAGAAGTTTCAGTGTTAAAAGCAAAGCGATGCATTTTTTTTTTTTTTTTTATTCAACAGTACCTCGAGTCCTAAGTCAACATAGAAATAGTTGAAGCAGGTTTTACAAGCTGAGAGCATTAAACTGCTTATCACTTGAGAACCAAAGCAAATATCTGCCTACAATTTTACTGCATTATTGGATTGCAGGGGAATGAGTTACAGTGCAAGATAATTGTGCATAGTATGAGAAAAGGGAAAAAAAAATGAAGAGTCATACAGAATTTATTTTTTTAAATCAAAATATAAATGGGTGTATATATACATCATGTTAAACAGTACATAAACAAGGCGTACTTTTTAACATATGTTTGTTACCTTTTCTAGAAGTAGAGCCATTCATTTTTTCGCATATCCAAGACACATGGGAAGACTGAAACAATTTATTGCTGAACTGATTTTCCTTAGAGTGCAAACCTTTGACTAGAAACAATCATACAGCGCCATCCATATTTAAGTAAATCTTAATAGATTCAGAACAACAAGACAGGAGTACATTAAAGGGATTCACCTGATGGAAAACATAAAAAGGGCTATTGTTAGGCACGAAAGAAAAGACATTAACAAGGGGGGAGTACATAAATAACCAGAACAAGCATCAGATAAGTAGTAAATAGTAGTATGAGACTAGAGAGGTTATTTTATAGGCACTTACCAGTTTCATTTACAGGGTGGAAGCCACGTCCAGTTGTTTTTCTCGAACATAGCCACGTCCAGTTGTGAATGGATAATGGGAGAATCCAAAGGATAGAATAATGTACAATTTGAAGTAGTGCCCTGCACAACAGATGAAAGCGAGCGGGTTACCTAGAAGAAAACATCAATTGTGGCCAAATAAATGAAACGAGAATGTCTAAGGTTTATGGGGTTAGGGAGAAGCAAGGGAAGTTGGTGGGTGGGCCACCTCTTTTTTACCTTGGGTTAGTCAAGTCTGACTATTGGAATGATATTTATCAATTTGTGGCACTGACTGCTTAGCTCCTCATTGTTGCGGCCACTACAGCCTGTAAATACTAATAGGCCATGACTGACATCTAATTCTCGCAGCGAACTTGGAAGGTCATCCACCTCAGGAAGCGACCGGATGGCTGGGCATGCACTGATACGTAATTTTTGCAGTGAATCTGAGAGGCAATCCTTGGGCAGTGACTGAAGTTTTGGACAATCGACGATAACCAAGTCTTCCAGTGAACTTGGGAGGCCATCCATGGGCAGCATCTGGATTGCAAAGCACCATGAGATGTGTAACCTCTTGAGATTGGGAAGCCTACGCAGACATACAGGGAGGGACTGCAGGTTGCAGCAGAGAACAAATCTGATCTCCTCAAGGGAGTTGACAAACAGAAGGGCCTCTTGCTCCTCTGTGAAGCGCTCAACCTTTTTATCCTTAGAAATTTCCAGTTTGGTGAGCGAGGAAAAGAGCAGTATACGATGAATGTAAGAAGTAGTGAATCCAGCCACATCATCTATGTGGAGCTCCTGCAGTTTAGATGAGCAGGATGGAAGCTCTTGTTCATGCACCTGTGAGGGCTCGGAATCAACAAAGAAATTGGGCGTTCCTTCGACATATAATTTGGTGAGATGGCCTTGGCTGAGGAGAGACAACAATCCCTCGCCTCTTAAATCCCCACAATGGAATATAACTAAACCTGTGAGAGAGGTTAGGTTTGATAGAGGCACCAGCGTATCTGTGCCCACCTCTGCGTAAATATGAAGGTCTTCCAGGGAGTTGGGGAAGGGGAAAGAAGAGAAGGACGAAGACGAGTAGGAGGACAGGAGCTTAGGGCATCTCATGATTTCCAACCGTCGGAGGGAGGTTAGTCCTCGGAGCCCTCCTCCTCCCCCAGTTCGTCCATCCTCTGCTCTGGGCAGGTTGCTGTCGTCATGTGGATTGAAGCGGAGGAGTCTCAGCTCTGGGCAGTATCTGATCCACAGCTTCTGCAGTTGGGGAGGCAAAAGCAACAAGCCGCGTTCTGCTTCTGATGCGACTACTTCCTCCTCTTCTACTCTTGGGCCCACTTTGTTAGCTGAAGATGATGATGGTCCGAGTGTTTGTGTTGTCCGCTGCACCCACACATTCACACCCAGCCCTGTTACCTTGTTACATTGCTCCAGCTCCAGATCCAGATCTGAGAGCTCAGGAAAGTACGTGAGTAACTGTGTTAACTCTTTCCCACTAGCATTCCACTCTTTGATTTTCAATGATTCAACTGAAAACTGGTATTTGACATGTCTATTAGCTTCAACAAATGGAAAGATATTCCTTGAACAAGACAAACATAGGGTTCTTAGGGATGATAGCATTTGTATGCAACGTAGTGGCAGTGGTTGACACTTGCGCAGGCTCAACATTTTCAGCCCAGTTAGATTATGAAAAGCCAGCACGTTCCAAAACGTGCTATCCGTTGTATATATATCCTCCTTTCCCTTAATGGTCAAACTATATTTATAACTATCTTCATCTTCATCAGAAAACAACTGATCAAGATATGGACTTCCGATTCCATCTATATTAATGGAGCAGGGAGCTTCATTCCAAGGAACGGGAGGAAATGACGATGGTTGTGGACAGTTTGTAATATCAAGCTTCTTCAATCTTGGAAACAAATTTACATTTACCTCTTTGCCTTGCTGACAACAACCAAAATGTTGTAATGACAACTCCACAAGTTGAGAGCAATTCTTAATGATAAGCACTTCCAAAAAAGGAAACAACTGGCAAGGGGCATGTACAGCCCATGTTTTCAACCCTGACAAGTGTACAAGTTCCAGCCTTCTCAAGTTTCCAAACCTCTTCTTAGGTATATTGATTGAGATTTTCTCACGGGGCACATTTACTAACCAGAAATCTCCTATAGGTGGAAATGTTTTCCAAGCTACATCATTTAGACAAAGAGATTTCAGACTATTGAGTGAGAGGTTTATACCCAGCCATTTAGGGCACATGCCTCCTCTATGCCCTACAATGGATAACTCTTGAAGATTGCTACTTGGCTTAAGCTTTTCAAGAACATGTTCTTCAAGTGTAGAATCATCAGTAAGCCAATTATTATTCCAACGTAGTATCAACTCATGTAGGTGTCTTTTTAGCTTTAATTGTGCTTCCTCTGCTTCTTTCGGTACCTGAACATTTTCAAGACTATCAATGCACAGTGATCGACAAAGCTCTTTCAAATGTCCTATCTGCCTTAGTTCAAAACCTTGATCATCTTGTTTGACCACAAACCTTCTCAACTCTTGTAATGATTTTAGTTTTCCAACCTCAGTGATGCTAGAGTGTATTGTATCATCTCCAACGAGAAGGTGACGCAATTTTACAAGGTTGATGACATCTCTTGGTAAGATATATGGTGTAACAATGTTTTGCATCTAGGACCATCATGTGATAAAATCTGGAAATTTTGTTGGAAAATCTGGCTATATATAGAGAAGAACTTTCAATCCGGAGGTAGCGAAGATGGAGTAGACTATAAAAGTTGCATAACAAATATTCCACATCATAGGATGCTTTTGATAGAAAAATAACACGAAGGCCCATTGCTTCCCTAAATAAATCACGAAAATCATTCACAAAGCAACCATGGTGTTCCCCAAATATCATCAAGGTCCGCAGTTTTTCAACTTTTAATCTTCTATGCCATGTATTGAAATCCTCCACACATTTTTCTTTAGTTAATCTATCATAGACACTGGTATCATGTATGATGATAGACAAATGGCGGATTGATGGCGGGATTTCTAAGGACCTCACTTGAGATTGAGAACTGTCTATTCTAAGACATTCAAGTGATGAAACTTTTTGTGCTAAATCATGTAAGAGATCATGAATAATGTAACAAGTTGTTCCACCCTTTTCCCCTTTATTTTCCAAAAATCCATAATTAACCAACTCAGTCAAATGACTTAGTCCAATATCTTCAACTCTTTTATTTTCATGATGTGATGAATGCAAAACTTCTTGGCCTATCCAGAAGTTAATTAGCTCTTCTTTTTTGAATTTGTAATCTTGAGGAAATAAAGCACAGTAGGAGAAACACCGCTGAAGCTGAGAAGGTAAGTAATCAAAGCTCAACTTCAGTGCAAGCATAATGTCATTCTTTTCGTCACTATGCTCCCATTTCTTACTTTCCAAGATTCTAGTTCATTGATCCAAGTCAAGATGGGTTTTCAACAATCTACCAACAGTTTTTGCTGCAAGAGGGGAGCCCTTTAGTCTACTAGCTATCTTAGATCAAGTTTCCAGCAAGAACATATGCTCCTTTCTAGACCGATCATCATCACCAAAGATAATTTCTAGGAAGAATTCCTCAAATTCATTATTTTCTATACCTTGCAAATATCTTGAATGATTGTTTTTCTGATCCATTATTTGTGCTTGTTGAGGAAACCGTGTTGTGCCTATAATTATATTACCCTGAACTTGTGATTTTCGGAATGGCAGCATTAGCTGTTTCCATTCATCACCTTTGCAGTCCCATACATCATCCAAGACAAGCAAAAGCCTCTTATTTTTTAATCTTTGCCCAATCAACTCACCAGCAGTAGCATGATCACTTTCACCATCAACTTTAGGGATATTTTTTTGAATCTCTTCTCTCAGGTTATTCACATTAAACTTGAGTGAGACACATTTCCAAACAGTGACATTGAAATGTTCTTGTACTTCTTTACTGTGATATATATGTTGTGCAAGTGTTGTCTTTCCAATGCCCCCTGGACCAACAATTGGAATAACTGTAAGTACCTCACCAGAATGTTTGCCCTTTGTGATATCGTCTATGATGCTCTTCATTATAAGCTCCCTCCCATACAGTTTTGACTCTATACTTTCAGAGATGGTGATGGGACGACTTTGTGCGATGTTTGGGACAGTGCTCCAGTCAGGACCTAACCGTTTAATAGTATTCCAAATCTCTTGTCTCATGGGCTGCATCTGGTTTACAATATCTTCTATTCTTCTGGAGGTGTTGTCCCTATTAAATCTCAAATTTGGTGGCTCATCATCCAGCACATCTGGGTCCAGAACGGCACCCTGGATGCAAAAGTATTCCATCTCATCCAGCACGTCCTCAGCTTCATACAACAGCTCTCGAAGCTCCATCAGCATGCCCTCGAGTGTCAAGCTATGTATTACCCTGCCGAGGGTGAGCTCAAGAATCACCATCACGGACTTCAGCTCTCGCTCGAGGGCCTCCACCCTCGGGCGAAGGTTGAAGGTAGCTGCCCAGTTCTTGAGCACGTTGTCCTCCAAGGAAGCCAACGCCTTGTGCACCACCCAAAATGACGTATTTCGAGCCCCCTGATAACAAAGTGCACCAAGCGGTTGGTGCGGTGCAACTACAGATTTCATCATGTTTGTCATCCATGCTCGTGCGTGATCCTTCAATGCAATTTTAATTAGATCCACCTCACGCAGTACATCTGACAATGGCGGCAGCCCTTCTTGAGTTCCCATCTGTGGATATAATAAGTATGCAAGAAACAGTTAAAATAGCTGCACCTTAGGTTGCCATTGAGATTAAAGGCTACAGAAATATACTTCCTCGTTTCTTTTTCTAAGCAATGCTATATGTATGGGGATTTCAGAAGTCAAGCAATTAATGACAATAGATTGACCACCACTTTAAATTCGAGTCCGATTCACTCCTGAAGTAGTAGCTAAATTTGAATGAGTGTCCCTTAAACTTCAAGGCCGGAGAAAATACATATCTCAACTTCTAAAACTGGACAAAATAGCCCCTTTACAATTTCCAAATGGTTTTTGATGGTTTTGCTGACATGGTACTATGGTAGTGAGGCCTACGAGTCAGTTCATCTCTCCTTTTCTATATGAAAAAAATTATAACTTTTTCATAAAAAATCGCTTGAATATGAACTTTATATCAAAATTATAGGGATCTCCACACAATCTATAATTTTTTCATAAAAAAAAAACACATGAATATAAACTTTAATTCTCTAATTTGTAGTGCTCAATGAGATCTAAAACTTTCTAACTGAAATTATTTCTATTTGAGATCATCAAGAGTCCAAATATTCAATAAAAGAGGACATGGCTAGAAAAACTGAAGACATGTGAGACCCGCATGTCACATATGTGACACATTAGCCAAAACCAACATTGAAACCGCTTTGAACTATTTTAGAGGTATGTTGTCCGGTATTAAGTTTGAGGATTTTTTTTTAAATGAGATGACAATTGTAGGTGCAAAGCATCATTTTATTACAATATACTGTCAATACTACGTTCAAAGAAACCATAAGCAAAAAAACAAGCAGTCGACATTTTCAAGTCCTATCCCATAAAAGAACCGAGAGTACCATATAATATTATTTATCGTAATAATGGTCTATCTTTTCTATCGATGCTATAAATTACACATAAATTTAAACTTGAAATATCAATATTACGTTGTAGTAATTAAAACGATATGCTAATAATTAACGATGGGAAGGGAGTTGTGAATTATGGAAGAATTGCTTATACTTGTGGATAAATTTTAAATGCTAACACATACATTTATGAATGGAGGAGGTATTGAGCATGTTTCTAGGAGATACCTTATGTGATTTTTACTTTTAAAGCAATGTTCATTGATACACGTCAGCAATCTTATGGCTTGTCTCATGCTATGCTACATAGGATTTTAAATAATATGGAGAGTGATGAACATGGACAAAGATGCAGTAGTTTTACAAAGCAACTTAAAAACAACTCATTATATGGGTTGCTTATTAAGTCATCTTCATAGTACATGTGTGCTATTATGACTTCTATTATGACTTGAGTGTCTCCTACTTGCATGTATGAGAGTCTTGGAAGAGACTATATAAACAAGGGGTGGTTTAAGCTCAAGAGGATTAGGCTAGACAGTTCTATTGTACTAGATTCTTGTATAGGGCAAGAATCATTGAGTCCTAAAGTGCCAAATAGGGCTATGAGAGTAACAATCGCTTCTACCTTTTTGGCACTAGTAAAAAAAGACTTTTAGAGGCGATTAAAATTGATTTTCAGAGGAGGTTTTAAAAACTGTTACAATGTTATCGATTGTAAAGATAAATGATTTTCGAATGCTGTTTTAAAACTGTCCCTAAAAAAAATCGATTTTCAAGGACAACTCTCTGATCCATAAAAATCTATTTTTAGAGGCGGTTGACTTAAGTCAACAGTTCATAAAAATAATTTTCAGAATTTTTAAAAATTATTTAGAGCTTAATAAAAAATTTTTTTTTAACATAGCCCAATGCAGACAATGGGATTCGAACCTGTGACTGTGACTTCTTGCCTTGCGCTGTTCATCCCTACCACGATGTTGTATATTTGTACTAATGCATGTGAATCTTGTAATCAATATCGGACTCATAAATAATCTTAAATAAGAAAACTTTCAACTACAAAGTTTTAGACCTTGTCGAGCACTATACCTTTGATATAGGATATTTCTTCATCCAAGGTCATTTGAAAAACTAAAAAAAAATATAAAGTTTATAATCTAATAATTAATTTATATATTTGGAACCTAAATAATCTCAAACAAAAATTTTATCAACTAAGTTTTAGATTTTTCGTCGAGCTCTACAATTTTAATATAAATTTTATCTTCATCTAAACTTTTTTTAGATATGAATTTATTTATGTTACATCTATTTTTAAGGATAGCTTAGTCAATCACCCTTAAAAATTGATTTTTTAGGGACGGTGGACTAACAAAACCATCTCTAGAAATCAGTCATTTTCAGAAAGGGTTGACATAAGCAGCCGTTCTTAAAAATCATATTCAAGGGTGTTTTTCTAAACAGAACTACCCCTCAAAATAGGCGTGGTTTTTTTAAATGGAACCGCCCCTAAAAGTTGATTTTCAGCAACGGTTGTATAGTAACAGTGCCTACCATGAAGGTTAGAGGCGGTGTGCTAAGAAATTTGCCTCTGTTAGAAAAGGGAGGCACCTCTAAAAATCATTTCTATAGTAGTGTGAAGTTGTATTTACAGAGTTTGAGGTCGTCTTCACCAAAATCCTAATATCTTGTCACGGTTGTTTAAGCGTCAACATTTAAGATTTACTAGTTGATTCTTCTACATCGTTCTGAATAGCACTACTACAGAAATCTTTTTGCGAGGCAGTAGGATTCTATTAGCTGAGGCAGGCATTTACAAAATCCAAACGCCTCATAAAATTGATTTCCAAAGGCGATTAAATTACATAGCACAACTGTCTCGGTTAATAGGTGTTAATGGAGGTGGTTGACATAGTGCGACCGTCGCCGTTAATTCATTTTCAGAGGTGGCCACCCTAAAGTACCCGCCTTCTAAAATACTAGCCCAACGCCTAGCCCAACAAGGCACATATTACTAGACTCATATAAATACTAGCCCAGCGCGTAGCCCAACAAGGCACATATTACTAGACTCATATATATAAGTGAAAGTTCGGGTTCTCATGGCCGGTTCATTTCTCTCCTCCCTCTCCTAAGCGCCGATGTTACTCCCTCTCACGCCCTGTCCTCCCGGAGTCCCGGTCACTCCCTCTCCTCCTCCCAACCGCCTCCTCTCTTCCCTATCTCGGTGGCGCAGTGTAGCTCCCACTGGCGGCAGCGGTAGCCCCAACCATGGCATGGCGTGCCTTATCTCAGTGGCGGGCAGGGCAGCCCCACTGCGATGGCGCACCTCCCCTCCGTCTTGGTGGCACGCAGGGAAGTCCCCACTGGCGGCAGCACTCCTCCCTCCCTCTCTCGGTGGCACAGGGGACAGCAGAGCGCCTCCCCTCCCTCGTCACACCTCCGGCCAGATCCGATGGAGGCACTCACGAATCTGATGCTAGAGCAATGGATCTGCTAGTGGAGTGGCGGATCTAGGGTTGTGGAGCGTGGATTTGGCTCGGGCGCAGTGTGGCGCCCTCTCTCCTTCCACCAGCGGTGGATCCGGTGGCGTTGCTTGGAGCGGTGGATCTGCAAGCAACAGATCTAGTGGTGGTGCCCCAAGCGGTGGAGTCGGTGGAGGGCACTGGCCTGCACAGCGATGGAAACGGGCTCGCGGGTGGGCTTGAAACAAGCTCGCCGGTGGGCTCTGGACTTTTTTTTTAATCTATTAATCGAAGCGGGCAGTTACAAGGCTCGTGTATTAGTAAATTGATTAATTGAGGCGGGCAAGCAACCACCTCCATTAAGGCACGATTAACCGTGACCTTTGGTTAGAGGCGGTTGGCAAAACTGCCTCGGTTAAGGCTTTTTGTCTGCCTCGGTTAAGATTTGTTTAGTAGTGTAGGGCGCATACTTATATCATGCTCACATTATCCTTTCAAAGATCTCGGGACTACCGCACATAACTAGGGTACAAGATTCTAACATTACGTGATACTCAATGATACCGATATATGATAACACCAATATACTTATATTATTTACCATAACAGAGCCAAGAATAACAATAATTTGTCAATTAAAGTTCATTCTAGAAGTCTATAGTTGGAACGGTGATAAGAACGAAATAGGATTGTTTTTTCTCTTCATCGAACAAAAGCCAGCCTCATGATATTAAGCTACTTATTTTTCTTAAAAATGTATCCTTTCATGTTGATTGGTATCTCAAGTATCGTTGAGCTGCCAGTTTTCCACTAAAAATAATGAAAAAGGAAATACTATTTATGGATATTTCCCACACACTCTCTGTCAGTTTTCACCAGAAACATATCATTCATTAAAAAACGTATCAAGTAATTTTTATTAAGAAAAAAGAACTAAAGCACATGTCATGACTATACCCAAAAAATATCATATTCTAAAATTCCAGGACACTTTTCGCCTCTGATATTGCAATAAAGTTTCAAAAAGATCTGCGTACTCAATGGGGATATAAGGTATCATACCTGGTGATCTACTGGTAAATCTTCGCTATTTTGATCATAGCAACTTCCTTCTGCTGTTTTAAGAGTTTTAATTATTTCTGACACATTTGGCCTTTCCTCCTTATCAGGGTGCACACATTTCAAGGCTATGACGATGCATTGTTCTACTAGCTGGATATGTAGTGGTGCTGTATAATTCGATGATCTTTCGAATCTGTCCCTCCACTTACTGAGCACCTACACATTGCATATATAATAAGTGAGCTAGAGTGACGGTACACATGCAGAAGATCCGTTAGTTCATCTTACTTTCTCCGTGAAGTCCTGGAAATCTTTTTCGGTATTATAGCGATAGACCGGATAGTCCCTGCAGCCTTTGAGTATCTCTATGATTATGACACCCAAACTGAATATATCTGTTTTCTTTGAGATTTCACCCTTTTCTCTTTCTAGGTATTCTGGAGCCATGTATCCCCTGCAGTAGACATCATGAGTTTGAGACACCGCAAGCATAATCGATGACCGTACTAAAGAAAGCAAATGGTATGGTATTGTTGCAGGGTGTAGCTTACAAGGTTCCGACACAATTTGAAGTGACAGTGTATTGTTCACCCAACAACTTTGACAAACCAAAATCCGCAAGTTTTGGCACCATAGTAGTATCCATTAATATATTTTGAGGTTTAAGGTCCTGATGAATAATATCGCGGTCATGAAGGTATTTCAAACCACTGCATATTCCCTTAATTATCTTGTATCTCTTTTTCCACTCAAGACCTGAAGATTCATCTGTAGAAATACTTTTTGTAGGCTCTTGTCATACCATGCTTAATAATAAAAAGCAATGAAACGCATTTTGTATGGTTGAGTGCAGCAATAGTAATATCTAGTTACTAGCTCGTCCAAAAAACAAAGTTATTCTAGTTAGACAATCAATTTCATTTTGACCATATTTATAAAGATGACTCATATTTTTGTAGGCTCTTGTCATACCATGCTTAATGATAAGAGCAATGAAACATATTTTGTGCGGTTGAGTGCAGCAATAGTAATATCTAGTTACTAGCTCATCCAAAAACAAAGTTATTCTAGTTAGACAGTCAATTTTAGTTTGACCAAATTTATAAAGATGACTCATATTTATAACACCTAATAGAAATACTATCGAATTCACCTCAAAAAAATACTATCAAAAATATATTTTATGATGGATCTTATCATACTTATTTAGTACTTACTGTAAACATTGAGGTAATATATACAAAAGATTTTTTTTTGTATATAGTTGTTCAAATTTAAGTTGTTTTAACTCAGTCTAGAATAACCTTTTTTTGGATGCAGGCAACATATTCTAGTGTTCTGATGATTTTGGCTACTAGTAGGTGTGTTCTAACAACGTAAACTTGAGAAAATGAAAAGAAAGGAGCTGATAAATTATTTCCTGTGATTCCGAAATGTACCTGAAAGATGCTTATGAAGGCCTCCTTCACGCATATACTCGAAGCAAAGCATTCTTGTCACTTGTTCAACAACAATACCTTTCCCGTTCGGTAGCTTGGTCATCTCTCCCTTTGATTCAGCACAGTACCCTAAAAGTTGTACTATGTTTTGGTGTTCGATATGCATAAGAGAAGAGGCCTCGTCCTCGAAGGATCCGTCATCACCCGCCAGAATTCTTTCATCAAACTTTTTGATGGCAATAACTGAACCACAGGGGAGAATACCCTTCACAGAGTGAATGTTTTATCCGTTCATTAATTACTGCTGCTAACATTTGAAGATTAATTAATTGGAGTGAAAAGAATTCGTGATACCTCGTAAACCACTCCGTACCCACCCCTTCCGAGCTCTCGCTCATCGCTAAAATCATCTGTGATGGATCTCAAAAAGCCTAGAGGCAGAGATATTAATGGTTCTGCAGTTGGATGGTTGTTGTACTCCGTTATCTCAGATTCAGTAGCTCTGCTGTCCGTCTCCTATATACATGGAGCTTGCTTTACGTGGGAAATTATTTAGTAGTATCAGATCAACTCAACTCATCATACCTGCCCAGTGGGGTGATGGAGCCTCTCTGTGAAAGACATGGGAGGCGGCAATGATGGAGCCTCACGGCGATAGGTTGCTGGTGCTCAACGCGTTTGCGACCAAAAGGCTGCAAATAAAAGAAGACGACCTTGTTTAGATTGCAAATTTTTGCAACTTCAGCGACTGCAGCACTTTTGTTTGTATTTAGTAATTATTGACCAATCATAGATTAACTAGGCTCAAAAGATTTGTCTCGTGATTTACAACCAAACTGTACAACTACTTTATTTTGCCTTACATTTAATACTCCATGCATGCGGATAAAAATTGATGTGATGGAGAAAGAGTAAAAAACTTGGAACATGGAGGGAATCTAAACATCGCAAGGAAGAACAAACCCTATTCAGGGCTGCTTGGTTGCAGCTGCTGCAGCTTCTTGCAGCCACAGCCGCAGCCCCAGCCATAATCCGCGTGAATTTCTGTCTCGAATAAAATAAAAAGGGAGCATTTTTCTCCACAAATCTACATTCTGGGATATATGTGAGAATTTTCTCAAGAATCTCACTGCCATGCATTGATTAATAATATTGTTGTCCCTAAAATTAAAAATGACCCGTTGCAAAACCAAGATCCTTTTATGGTATTTATTTAGGGGTAGTGTGGACCGGCAAGGTTGCCAAAGCCTATAGCCGAAAGTGGAGGAGAATTCGTTCGGTCTAGTAGATTCATTACATGGTGAGTGGTTATCTAGAGATCTTAATAGTAGATACTTGAACATATTTTGGCCTGACCTGACATGGATTCCACCTCGGTAAGCGCTACTTTTACTTTCCTTAGTGTCCAGTGTTGGAACCGAGATTGGGCTCGGCTCCATTACATGGTGAGTGGTTACTTAGAGATCTTAATAGTAGATACTTGAACATATTTTGGCCTGACCTGACGTGGATTCCACCTAGGTAAGCGCTACTTTTACTTTCCTTAGTGTCTAGTGTTGGAACCGAGATTGGGCTCCCTTCCAATCTGGCCTAGCTCGATACGCCTGTGGCCGAGCCGGGCGCCTCTACAGGCCCACGCCCACTGGAGCCCACATATCAAGGTTTGGGCCTAACTCAACTCAAAAGACTAATTTGATAGGTGAGGGCTCGGCTTCCGATCTGGCCTAGCTCGTTATGCTAGCGAAGCCTCGGCGCCTCCACAGGCTCAGGCCCACTAGAGCCCACATACCAAGGTCTGGGCCTAATTCAACCCAAAAGACTAGCCTGATGGGTAAGGACAGCCACGCCTTATATGTTGTGCTCTCTCACCATCGATTACCGATGTGGGACTAATCCAACAATCTCCCCCATAGTCACACATCGGATCTAACTCTTTTTAACTCACACATCTGTGTGGCCAAGACGTTGTCTAGACGGGCTCCCCCGCCAGTGTGTGACCCTGCCTTGCGGTTTTTCTGGACCGGCTCCGATACCAATTGTTGGAACCAAGACTAGGCTCGGCTTTCGGTCTAGCCCAGCTCGCTGTACGCGCGAGCGCGAGCTGGCGCCTCTACAGACCCAGGCCTACTGGAGCCTACATAAGGTCTGGGCCTAACTCAACCAAAAAGACTAGCCTGATAGGTGAGGACTGCCACGCCTTATATGTTGTGCTCCTCCACCATCAATTACCGATGCGGGACTAACCCAACATCCAGTGTACTTGCAGAAGCAGAGGGTTTATTTAGTTTTTGCAGAGACATTGAAATGTGTGATTTTGCAGGTCGCACACGTAGTGTGGACTTATTTATTTTTAACATCAAAAATTAGTTTCAGGACCCCAGACAATACCTAGATGATATACATACTAGAAGTGCTGCTACTGTCTAGCAGAGGATCGAGAAAACTAGCTATGTAAAAGATCTTGTTAATTTACTCACTGGCTGGATCGGAGAACCGAGCGAGCGAGCAGAAGAATTTGATTGTTCCCAAGTAGTTTTGGCAGCACAAATCACAGTCGGTGCTAGGATCCAGCCAAGCCAAGAGATCCCATGTTGCCGCCTTGTGTTGTCAAGCACCCACTGGCCGGAACGGAAGATCTATCCGAGTACGTGTATATGATGCGTCTGCGGTCGGCATAGAGGGAGATCGAGAAAACCACAAGCACCATTAGCGGATCCACCGATATAATGCAAGAAAAATTTAGTAGCTCGTGCTTACCCAACAACAAGATAGAGGAAACAAGCTAAGCAAGAAAGGAAAAACAAGACGGCGAGCCTCGCCGGCGCGGACGATGAATCGCGTGGCAAGGAGAAGTTGAGATTTCGCTGGAGGTGAGGTGTTTTTGCTAACGGATCAACATAACTACTGCAGCATGCCGTGGAAGACTGGCGAGTGGAACAGTGCGGATTGAAGAATGCAGATGCAGTCACAGCTGCCGTCGAGCAAAATATAATTACAACCCGAGTACATGCTCACCACGCATCATGGTATCCACATCTGTCAGCACATGCTCACCACACATCCACATGCTCACCAGTCACAACGCATCCCACAACTAACACGAACTCCGTGAAGCGATTATTCAAGTAACCATGTCAGCGTATTGTCCGCAGCCTCCTGTTTCCTAGCACTGGTTGTATGTGACAGAGCAAGGTCTATAATAGAGCCAGTGGCTTACTAGAAGAGTTTGAGTACTAATGTTTCATAGAAGTGAGTATGCCTGTATTGTGAGCATATTTAACCCTTTAAATTGTCTCAAGCTCCAGCCAAGAAACCTGGGCCACGTCGTTCGAAATTCTCCTGTCCGTCCGATCCCTCAACTGAACGGTCCAGATTGTTTGAAGCGGATTCCGTTGGAAGCGGCTTCTGCCCAGCTTCTGGTCCGAATCAGGACAACCAAATATATACTCTAGCTTCCGGTTCTCCCTTCAGGAGCTTCTAAAAAAAAAAAAAAAAAAAAATCTCGTGCTTTCCTCCGAAGCCCGACGCCGCCGCCTCTCGCTCCTTCCCCTCACCCTCCCTCCCCGTGCGGCGGCGCAAGGGCCGGATCCGCGGGATGGTCGCCCTCCGGCGTGGCGGCTGGCGGCGCGGCTGGCGGCGCACCGGCGGTGGCCGCAACTGCAGCCCGGCGACGCCTATCTCCTCTACAGCGTCGGCCTCTCTCTCCTTCCCGATGAGGCGGCGCACCGGCTGGTGCCCCCCGCGCTGGGCGTCCTCTGGCGAGGCGGCGCGCTAGCGCGCCCGGGCCTCGCAGGTCAGTGTACTGGCTGACCCATACGACCTCTGATTCGAGTTTGTCGAACCCTAGACCTGCCCTATGTCCTACCTATTTTCCTCATGCTTCTGATATATTCGTTGTGACCTCTTCTATTTCTCTTATTGATTAAAGCATGAACGTATTTTGAGCCAATTTATTCTGCAGATCTACATGCTGGAGAAAAGTGATCCAAATATACCACTACATGTGGTATATCTTTTGTTAATTTCCTTTCAAGGTCCTTGTTAGTTAACTGACCACTAATGATTGCACATTTTCTTCATACAATGGAGTCCACATCGGTTATTATTATGCATCTCAAAGTTCCGAGTCATTCGTCATCTATGCGATCTCTGATTGTTAGTTAACTGGCCTCTAATGATTACACATCTCTTTCATACAAAGGAGTTCGGGTAGGTTATTAGTATGCAGTTCAGAGTTCTGAGTCGTGAGCCATCCATGTGCAGCAGAAGTGCCTTGACGTAAGCAAGCCATGCCTTACGTCCACAGCTTTTTATATTATTTTAACTCATACCATGCCCAACGTTGGAACGAATTAATAAAGCAAGAGGTAAAAAAATTCTCACTGATTATCCTTTCTAGCCTTTTTATAAGTGATGGTCATTTATGCCTACATGTACCTGTATTGTTGGAAGGCCACTATGTCATTTCAAAAGATTTTTCCTTTCATTGGTTGCTATATCAGGCAGCCTGCAGTTGCCTGAAAACGTCCCCTTCTATTTCACCCAATGTGGACACATTAAATTTTCCCAAATGTTTGCTACAGTAGTTTATTTGTTTGATACAGCAGATTGGTCCTTAGTTTTTTATTGGAAGATTATTTGTAATTGACAGAAACCACGGTTATGGCAGCTTGTTAAACACCATAACCTATAGGTAGCAGTGTCATGCCAATGTTAAGGACAACAAGGAATTAGCATTTGTGGTACTTTCTTTCACTATCATAGTGCTCTTTTTTTAAAAACAAAATTGTGTCACTTCCCTTCCCTACATGTTGTTAAAAGAAGGATAGCCATGTTGTTCAAAAAGCACTAATATATATTGTTCAAAAAGCTTGGCCATGTTCTGAGCAGGTACCTCTAATATATATAGTTCGAAAGACATATCTTGTTTGGAAAGCAAATCTCTGTGGTGCAACTACTATATTTTCTGTCTACCCAATGGACCGATTATTGAACAGAACTTGAATATGGCTCTTGTCCTATATTTTTTTTTTGTCGTGGATAATTTTAAATCATATTTAACGACCAGTATACTTTGTGTAATAAAACAGAAAAAGACAGGATATGTAATGGAAAATAAAAACAAACACAATGCTACGAGGAGCTGTTGACATTCCATCTTTTACAGCTGCCTTCTTTAGCGCTACCGATGCTACAATGCGCTTGTGAGTTCCTTGTTAGTTGCTCTGCTTCTGTTACCATGTTTAGAAGGTTAGATATAGCACTGGAATTTGTACAGCCATGTTACCCTTTCAGCATTATGGATTCTTGAATTTCCCTTTTGTCTCTGTTTTCTATTTCTTAGGTGAGGCTCCTCTCCAATTCCCCATCTCTCAACACTATAGTCTCTACACATTGTTTTCTTATCTATCTACTACCTTTTCTTTTCGTACACAAAAGCAATATTATTTTTTTGCGACGTCCTGCTATTGGTGGGATTCCAGATGTTAGATTTTATGGAACAAGGATATGTAACAGTGATGGTACCCTGCCATATTTGTACATTACATCTTTCGTTTTGACTATGTTTCTTTAAATGATGCTCATCTTTGCTTTCCCATGTTTTACACAATTTTGTGAATCATTTCTTCGTAATGTAGCAACTGTTCTTTTTTTGACACAAAATATAAAGTGATTGCAATTTCTGGGATTGGGAAAGGTGTAAAACAGGTCATCCTTTCAGAGTGTATTTTTAGCAGGGCATCATGATTGCATGGATAGTTCTTTTGGTGCATTCACAGTTGCTGACTCTGTTGCGCATTCCAATGTTTCTACTGCTTCCCCTTCTCTCCAGGGCTGCAATGGTCAAAGAGAGTCATCCAAGATTGCGCTCAAGGGAATTTTGCAGAGGTTCTAAATTCAGAAATACATTTTTAAGGAAGTAAGGAGGGTATTCCAGAAATATTTTGCCTCTGCTTCTACTTCAATTTCTCACACAAGTTAATTTTAAGGTTTATAGTCTTAAATTGCTCACTTAAGTTTATTTTAAGGTTTATAGTGTGGAGATATTGTAATTTCTGATGGCTATGCTATGCAACACAAAAGAGTTCCTGTTTATGGAAAACTGGCTTCAGACATTGGCTTAAGGTATCCAAATGGTGCAGTAGACTTAATATTGATATTAATTTGCCTTGGATCAGTTCAGGTTTCATAGTAACTGACTGAGGTACCATCATATTTCTACAATTGCTGTATATCACTATATGGCTGCTTCCTAAAAACAACCCAGGAGGATTCTATTGTTTAGTATGATGACAAAAAAAAAAAACTCTCAAATTTGGTAACCTTACCACTCTATCCCCCTGTGATGTATCAACTTCGATTAATCTCCAGATACTTTACCCTTGGCTTACCAAAAATTAAAAATATATAGTTCACAAATTTTTGATCCATTACTTTCCAGAAAGTATAACCATAGCCCACCTAAATTTTTCAGATGGTCGACCATCTAATTTTTAGTTATCTCCTGTGTGGAGAGACTGTCACTATAGTTGATAGCTACCAGCTGTAAATGGCCTCCATATTAGTTGATAAACCTGTCCATAATTATGTTTCCTGTATTGTTAATGTTTCCTATGCATTGCAGTTATGTTTCCTATGCATTGCAGTTATCACTTGCTAGCTTGTTGGCTCCACGACCAAAATTACAGGTCCTCATACAATGCTAGCCAAATTTTATTTGCAGTATTCGTGCCAATCAGTTTTGCCACTAATTTATTTCCTCCTTGTGGTGCAGTCAATAAGCGGTATTTCTCATCGATTCACTGAGCAAGCAGTTTATTAAGACAACCTCCTGTTTCGGTAAGAACCTTATTTTCAGCATAATGTTTTGTAGTTTCAAATTCAGATATACTATTTCTTTAAAGGACAGATATACTATTTTAGCCATGGCTGCTTGGGCTCGGTTCTTTCTTTTGATCACCTTTTTGCTGTGCTCATACTTTTAACTAACATTCATCTTCCACATGGTCTTGTCAATTTCTACATCTCAAAAACCAATTCAATGTGCTTCATGGAGCCTTTTGCTTCCACCTATTAGTTATTGTATTTCTTGCTCAATCTTGCATTGCTTCGGGGTTTCTGAATAACTTGCCTCTGTTTCATGGTTCCTGATTATTGTTTCCTCTGTGCTATCTGGTGAAGGGAAGCAACGAAGAGGAGTGGTTGTTTCTAACAAATCCAGTTGTGCAGACTGATAACATTGGAATGTGTGTTGGTGAGTTCCTTTGCTTATGCCTGCTCTATTTTTGCTTGCTGCCTTTTTGTGTGGCATGGTGCCTGGTGGTGTTGACCTTATAGCTGTCGCTCCTTATAGGTGTTCATCTTAATCAGGAGAAGGTATAGTTCTTGTGTAAAATAAATTTTAATTCATTAGAATTATGTTCTGTCCCCTCAAATAACTGATAATTGGTGATTATTGTCCATAAGGCATTGGGCTGTGGTTCGTCGGCGCCCGTGGGCCCCGGTGGTGGCCGCCGCCGGTAACTGTGTTGCCCGTGCGAGCCCTGCCGGTTGCCAACGGTGTTTCTTCCCCACGGCACTGCCTCCTCTCATCGTCCTGCACCTGCTTTTGTTCCGCGAAACCTTAGCGCTACGGCTGGCCAGAGTGATCCAATCCAATTTGTTAAATAATATGCATGTATAACTCTTAGCATATGTAATATACACTTACGTACTCCTTTTACCTTTTCTGATGTCAAACAATAAATGAACTATATATATATATATATATATATATATATATATACACACACACACACACACACACATATGTCTCGATTTGTATAAGTCTGTATTGTTATCAAACACATTGCAATATCCCACCGGCGGGCGCGCAGGAGCGCGCGTCCTTACTAGTGTGTATATATATGAGAGCTAAGCTATAGTAGTTAATCTTCTATTTATCTATATAATTTTTTTATTTTTTATTTATGTTATCATTCTCTTTTTTACTTTTCACATACTCCATCAGTCCTAAATAACTGTTTGTTGATATCTCTAAATAACTGTAAATTCTTTTTGTCACTTTTTACATGTAATTTCCTATTTCGCTTCAACAAGAAAACGCAGATCAATGTAATAGGAGCGTTAGTGGCGCCAACGGATGGTTTGTCAGTTAGTACAATTATATTACTGCTAGCGGGTCAAACAAGGCACAAAGAATCCTGACAACACAAGGCGCCCCAGAAGTGTGCAGCTATAAGAAAATTCTGTTCTCTTTCAAGAAAAAAAAAAATCTGTTGACTAACAAAACTAGTATATCACTGATCTCAAGCATCTGATGGGAAGGCAAGAACTTGTCTGCATCATTCTATCCACTGTCCAAACCAAATAAAAATGCATTTTCATTTCAGCGATATACATACGGTATTTCATTCTCTCCACTAATCTGCATTATGTGATATACATACGCAGACTTATGAGGTAAACATCGACGGACTAAACAATTATTTAGCATCTCTGTGGAGCGTACAGCGTAGGAAACAAACAAAATCTGACGAAAACATCCACCAACCTCCATAGATGGGCATCAAAGTAGACTCAACGGGAGGCTTAACGCGGACCTTTTAATTCAGATAAATTTGTCTCATGCCGTTCCTCGTGAGAAGATTCTAAATTTTCATTTAGATGACTTAAAGCAATCTAGGCGCCCTTGGAGCAAGGAGGAGCTCCAAGTCGCAGCCTAGCTACAACGCACAAAATGAGGAAAAAGATATAGCATTCAAATCCAGGAGAGACAGACACAAACTGCGCCTGCATATGCTGTACTTTTGAAGATAGTTTTGGGTATAGAGCCTGCATACATAGATCAGTTGTGCGTTCTAATATGTAAGCATGTCCTAATCTCTCATTCCAGTACTAATACTCCCTCCGTATATAAAATACAAGCGGTTTAAGATATGATTGAGTCTACCAATGAGTGATTAAATAGAGGTTATTTTTTAGTGCTGGGGTGTCTCCTTCACAATAGTCTTGCGTAGTTCGAGTGATTAGACCTCCGTGGCCCGAGAGGCTGAGCGTCACCTGCTCCAATCCCCGTGTTTCGGCCGTGCTTGCCGCTGTTTTGGAAATTTTAGTGTCGCCCCCTTTTTTTTTCTGCCATGCGCGCTCAGTTACTCTTGTAGTCCAACGTGCCTAGGCCGAGCATGGCATCGATGATGTAGTCCGCGTGGATGAGACCAGAGTGATAGCATGGCCAGAACCGCGAGTGCGCACGATTCCATGCTTGGCGATCCTCATGGATGAGATGACAGCGAGCGCAATAAAAACGCCAGGTGGCCAGGACTCCGGCACCATGTCCGAGTCTAGCGCGAGCTCCTGCAACTCTAGCGTGATGGAGTCCGGCAGCATCTGCAAGTCCGGCACCACCTCCATCTTCGAGTCTAGCGCGACGACCTCGACCTACTCCTGTGAATCAGGCGCAACAACCTCCTGCGTACAGACACGACGAACTCCGGCGACTCCTACACGAGGCCATCTTCCATCGTCATCTCCATGGAGTCCGGTGCCAACTCTGTCATCGAGTCCACTGAGCCGCAAGCAAAAGCGGCAAGTGCGAGCGGCCTCCATGGAGGGCGAGCCTGTGCTGCGGTAGCGAAACGTGTGCTGCGGGATGAAAAGTGGGGGGAGTGCTAAACGCTGCAGGAGACGAACTTGCGGCGAGCGCGCGTGGGAGGCGAGCGTTCTATGGAAGACGTTCTGAGCGACGAGCGGCGCATTCAATAGAGCCGTAGTTAATGCAACTTCGAGCCATGTGGGAGGGGCAAACACGTCCATCTGATGCCAAAACAAGCCTCGGCGACATCGATCTTTGCCAGAACGAGCGGCTCGCCTAGAACAACTTGTATTTCATATATACGGTGGGAGTATGCGCATTTCCCTTAGGAAATTGAGGGTTCTGATTCATGAAACATCACTTGTTTAATTATTTTGAGCAGCACGTACATGTTGCGCAATGTTTTTGCCTGCTTATATGTAATTAATCCAAGTATGGTCATGCATGTAGATGTATGGCACAGCTATCAATTTGGAAGCTTCAGTCGAACAATCCTAATAGTGTAGCGTAGGTTCAACTTATGTTGTCAAATAATAAATAAATGTTATAAAAGCGTGTGATGTCTATTCCTGCTTCTGTGTGGAAGCCATGCATGAACAGATTTGTAGTGTATGCATGGCAGTCGACTGTTGGAGACATCCATGCCTGTGTTTTTGCAGGCTCTACTCCCTCCGTCCCAAAAAAAAAAGAATGTTGTTTTTGCTTCTCGAGAAATGATTGCTAGTAATTTTTAAAAATAATAAATATTATTGATTAATATCATAATCAGTATTGCCAGAAAGATTTTTATATCTAGTTTTTTTAACAAATTTATTTGTAGATATAAATAATATACGTGTTTTTTGTAAATCGAGTGAAACTTGTGGCACGAACCCCTAAAACATCATCTTTTTTGGACGGAGGGAGTATACACGAAACAAAACAAATATGCTGCCATTCAGATGCAGGCTCGCTATAGTCATCTATACCCCGAAACTATCTCAAGCTCAGTTTCTCTTTTCATTTACATTTCTCCCTCTGCACATGAAAAAAGATTCTTGAGCATTATATTGAAAAGCAAAACACATCGATCTTTGGTTGTCCTTATTTTTGGTTTCTGTAAATCATCTCGCCTATGCCGATTCAATCTGCTGGTGGCAGCAGTGGCAGGAGGCAGGAGGAAATGAAAGCAAACACTTTTATTTTATTCATTCTTGGCGACGGAGGAGTCGTAACAAAACTGACACATATATGTGACACAACAACATACTACCATATGCATAATATATACTGCACACGATCAAACGCAAACGCACGCGAGGAATTGAACTGAAGTGGCCTAGATATGATTGATCGACGTGCATGCAGATCGATCAACGGAGAACGAGGAAGCTAAGGGCCGATCGATGATCATCACAGACGTGACCTTGCTGTAGCAGTGGCATTGGCATGCTCACGCAGCAGATAGTTTGCCCGTGAGAGACCAAGGTACTCGGCGGTGAGCGGCCTAAAGATGCGCTCGTCGTCTTCCTCGAGCGCCGCCGCGAGGCTCGGCCACACCTCGGCGCTAAGAATCCACGAGCCATTATCATCCCCGGGTCTCGCGGCGATGCAGAGCAGACCCGAGCACATCCTCCCAAACGCGTTCTCGACAGGGAGCACGAGCGACGCCTGGCCGAACCCGAAGTCGGCGTCCGTCGTGAACGACGACCACATCGTCTGCCCCACCGTGGGGCTGCCCAGCCCGATCGCCGGCGCCTCGATGAACCGCGGCTGCGGCTTGTGCACCTCCACCCAGTCCGTCACCCCCTGCGCCAGCTCGTCGTAGTCCCGGCACGTGATCGCCTCCCGCACCATCGCCGCCACCTCCGGCAGCGGCCGCCGGAGGACCTCCTTGGCCTCCGCCTCCGCCGTCACGTACAGCGTCACGTTCCCCGCGTACGCGCTCAGCGCCGCGGCGCGCCGCCGGTCGTCGGAGGAGTCGGAGGAGGAGAAGCGGCGGCGGCCGTCCACCCACCACAGCATCCGGCACCGCTTGTCGGGCTCGGGAAGCCGCCGCGACGCGTCCACCACGCCCGCCAGCACCTTCCACAGGTACGCCGAGAAGGCCTGCACGCGCGTCGCCGGCTCCGGCGCCTCCTCCTGCTGGCCCCCGTCGCCGCCGCTCGCCGCCGTCGCCGCCACGCGCAGCCGGTCGAGGTCGCGGCCCTCGACGTAGTAGAGGCGCTCGACGAGGCTCTCCTCTGCCGTGAGCGCGTTCACCTGGTTCTCGTGGTCCCACGGCCGGAACATCTCCGCCACCTCGCCGCTGTACGTCGGCGGGGAGCGCGGCCGGCCCAGCAGCGAGCGGTCGTGGCACGGCGCCGCCTCAGAGATCCC
Organism: Chrysopogon serrulatus; assembly: GCA_015844335.1. Taxonomy (NCBI): domain Eukaryota; kingdom Viridiplantae; phylum Streptophyta; class Magnoliopsida; order Poales; family Poaceae; genus Chrysopogon; species Chrysopogon serrulatus. The sequence goes on from JADLZL010003759.1 coordinate 136,695, forward strand.
CTCGCCGCCGCCGTTCCGCACGAGCTCGGCCCACATCCGCACCAGCATCACCCCAACATTGCCGTCGCCGATGAGGTTGTTGGTGGCCCAGACGACGGCGAACCCGCCGCAGGCGAAGGAAAGCAGCTGCACCGACAGCGGGAGGTCCTCGGCGTAGGGGAGGTAGATCTTCTTCAGCGAGTTCTCCGACAGGCCCCAGTCGAGGCCGCCGAGGTCGACGCCGACGACGTCGCCGACGACGAGCTCCGTGCCCTGGTTCAGGCAGTGGAGCTCGGGGAGGCTGGTCTCTGGGTTGTACACGATGCGGCCGGTCATGGGGAAGAAGTAGTTGAGGAAGGACGGGAGGTGGGACTCGAACGCCGCCACCACGTCGGCGAAGTCGCCGGCGACGGGCTTCGGGTAGATGCAGGTGATCGAGCACTGGATGGAGTTGGGGATCAGGTCTAGGTTGTGGACGGCGCTGATGTGCGGCTCGATCGACGCGTCGCTCGCCTTCACCAGCTGCCGGCTCACCACCCGGATTGGGAGCGGGGCATTGGAATTATTCGCATTGCGCGGTGGCCGCCGACGAACCATTATTGATTGATTGATGATCTTCTTCCTCGTCTAGCTAACTACCTGCTGCTGATGAGCATGCAGTTGCGATTGCAATTGCAATTCAAGCGGAGGAAGAAGGAGCTGGATGAGCAAGCGTTGGCAAGCATCCCTATGCGTGGGTATTAGCGTGCGCTCACTTGTTTTGAATCGGACGCGTGCAGCTCATTCCGCTGCCTGCGGATGCGGACAGTGGCCTGTGGTTGCATGCGGATGTTTTTCTAGTTTTTTTCGTTTTCCGTTTTTTCTCTACCGTTGGAATATGGAGGGAATGAACACGTTCCGTGCATGCCGGTCACATTAATTGGTTCCGTGGGGTGTGTACGCCACACATACATTCCTTTTTTTTGTTAAAACTTTTTCTTTCTACCATTCATTTCTCTTTTTTTTTTCACTTCTTCTCATCTAGTTGAATTCGGAGGGTCCATATATATATAGAAAGTGACGATCAAAGCAGTCTTTCAAAATTTATATGCTATCACTACTACACTATTCGACGGTCAAAACTGATTAACCGTGGCGGTTTTTCAACCGCCACCAACAATAGATCACGGTTAATCATGATTAACCGTAGCGGTCGAAACAACTGCCATGTTTAATCATAACCGTGGTGGTCGAAACAACCGCCACGTTTAATCATAATTAACCGTGGCGGTCGAAACAACCGCTCAGATTAATTATTTCAATCGCCACTATTAATCGATTCAAATAAAAGAAAAGAGAAAAATGCCCAAACGGGCCAGGATCTGGACCTAAGCGCCAGCGCCAAGCGCCGCCATCGATACCACCGCCGCACGGATCCGCGCCCGCTGAGGTCGCCAGCGCGGATCGCGCGAGGGAGGGGCCATTTGTGCTGCCGCTGCTCCCACTTCGCGCCGGAGCTGCCCCACGCTTGTCGGAGCCGCCATCGCGCCGGATCCGCACAGCCCCCGCCCGGATCTGCGCCGCCGAAGTCACCCACACCGGATCCACACGGGGGGGTAGGCACTACGCCGCCGCGGGCTGGGGAGGCCCCTGCGCCATGCCGGGCTGGGGGGGCCGGCGCCCGGCGTGGCCGGCCGCCGCGCCCCGCCGTGCCGTGTGTGGGGCCACTTTGTGGTCGCGTCCCGTCCACTCACGACGGCGTTCGCGTGCGCGCCCGGCCGCTGCGTCCGCCCGCCGCCACGCCCGCGCCACTCGCGTGCCGGCTGCTTCGCCTGCGTGCCGGCCACCGCTTACGCCCCACTCACGCCGGTGCTCCAAGATAGAGAAACCCTATCTCCCCTCCGTACTCCGCTCAGAAAGAGAGAGAAAGAGACAGCCGAGAGGGAGGGAGAGAGGTATGAGGAGTGAGGGGGAAAGAGCCGGCTGAGAGGTGCTTCTATTTGAGTTTGGGAACCAACTAGGAGATAAAAGAATAAGATTTGAGCCGATTTGAAGCTAACTATAGGCCTTCCTTAAGAACTGCTAAGCTTGTTATATCTACTATATATCGGAGGAACACGATCAATTAAAGTTAACAACACACAATCGATCAAAATAGTGAACAACACACAATCGATCAAAAAACAATCTACTACCTTTTGTTTCCTACTTTTAGTTTTTTCTATATGTGTTTTAGGTTGCCTTGCCGATTCTTGAGATTTGTTCGCGAGTTTTTGGGTAGGCATGAATCCTGTGTGTAGGGATGAAAATGAAAATGATAATTTTTGATTTTCGACAATCGTTTTCGAGCTTTTTTTCGATTTTCAGGTCAAAATGGAAACGATAATGGTAACCGAAAAAAACAAAAATGATAATAATAAAATTAAACGGAAACGAAAGTGAAAATGTTTTTATCCTCTTCCGACCGTTTTCGAAGATTTCCGTATTTAGCCGGTAATTTACCACCGGTAATTACCGATTCAAAGGCTTTAAATCCTAATTTATTATAGACTTGCTGATAATTTGTATACAATCTACACTGCACCCACAAAAATATGTTTTATGGAAAGGAATTGTGTGGCAAGAATGTTGTCTATATAGAAATAAGAAGCCAAGAAGGCAAAAAAGCAATCAATTAGCCAAGCAAATCACATATTGCACCTGTAACTCTAGTAGTCACTATACTATTTCAAGTCAACTTAGAACTTAATTATACTGTTACGTGGTTTCTTATTGTTTAAGTCTAAGATGGTGTGAACTGTGCGGTTTCAGCTTGTAGTCTTTTTAATTGTGACTTTATTTATTAATTGTCATTTGAGATAGGTCGAGTTATATGGCTCTTTTTGTGTTATACGATTTGACGTGTTTATTGTTTTTTAGATACCGTTCTCATGAATTCGATCGTTATTGATGTATTCTCCAATTGACTATTATTATTTTTGAAATTACCAAAATATCGATACCGTATTCATTTCCGATAATATCGTATCGATTTCGTTTTCGAGAAAGAATATTGAAAATAAAAATGATTTAGCCTCCTATCGATCGTTTCCGATCGTTTTCATTCCTACCTGTGTGGCTATGCCATGGCCGATCATGCAACATTATACTTCTCTCTGTTCTGTGTAGTCTCAGACGTGCTAGCACTTGTTGGTATGTGACCTAGTTGATGTCAACGTTGCCATATTCGTTTGGTGTCAATTCCAATTTCTTTTATTTCTGCTTGCTCCAACGTGATTAATCCTAAAAATTAGTATATACATAATGAAGGTGTCAATTAATTAGGAGCCATTATTTTTTATTGTGATTAGTCCAATCTTTATTTTTAATTAAATATATAACTATGCATAGGAGTCTTGGGCACGGCTCCGGCTTCTGCTGTCACTGAACACGCCTGTAGCAACGAAGAAAGGGCTCCAGCTCCCTGCTACATTTGCCTACACAGCAGAAGGAGCAAGTGGAGCTACCATTTCCTTATTCCTCCGGCTCCTTGCTACAGGGCGCTATAGGGCCGGAGCCAGGGCCGGAGAGAGCCAGACCAAACATCGACAGAATTTGAATAGTTAACGGCCACTGATGACTTTGTCTTGTGGGGGCGTGTGGGTTACCGAGGTGGTTTTCCCACAATTTGCTAATATAAACAGAGTGGTGTCGTCCACGTTCGTAGAAAATGAATGTATTGTTGGTAGATTTCAATTCAAAATGTGGCCCGTTAACAGTTGAGGCGCAGGCCCAATGTATAGAATAGAACTTGACTGAAAACACACCAGCTGGTTCATCAGCTTCCTCATCCTGAACCGGAATGAAAATAGGAGCGAATCGCTGGACAACGCCTCCACGGGAAGCCATCTCAGAACCACCATGCTACCACCGATAAACGGCCCTGGGCTTTAAGCACCAACACTGAGATCTGATGAAACCGCCAGGATGCCAAGATGGAGTCGACCGCTGGATGCAGGGGATGCAGCAGAAGCCGGTGAAGTAACAGAGTCCATGACGCATCCGCAGCCCCAGTGAGAGTTCTGTTGTATTTCTTTCTTTCTTGCTGTGGTTAATTAGAAAGGTGAAAGTGGCCTCCTATTTATAGGGGAAGGAGGCTAGAATGGATACAGATTTTACAGTGTCAACTCTTTGAATTTCACCTCTCCTCTTATTAATTTTGCCACCTTCAGAGTCATTTTTACATAATACTTTTGACTCTGGTTTCACAACATGTATTTTCGATTTGTTTGTTGTCAACTGTTGATGCTTAGGTCACACGACATAAATAGTTAGAATGCTCAGATCGTAATCGATCAAAGACTGGCAAAACTCAGCATAGCCAACTCTCAAGTTGGCTGTCGTCTACTCCCTCCGTCCCATTGAGAACGTCGCCTGAAAAACGTGTTTGTGAGGGGGCACGGTTTTCCAATGACAAAGTCCATGGGACAGAGGGAGTAGAAGCTTATCCGCTCACAAACAGTGCATGCCTGCCTGCCTCTAGCGTTGAATGCAACGTGCAAGCTAAGACACATTTCCCAAAGAATCTCGTCGGGAGGATCGTATTATGCAACTCACGCCTTCGAGTTCTCTTGACATGTAGAACACCATATCCTCCTCGGGAAGGGACCCCAACGGGATGTGCAACATCTTTGGTGGGCTGTCCTATTCAGGTTTACGGTTTACCACTCTAGAGCTATAGATCATCCTTAAACCAATAATAGCCATCAGCAGCTGCAACGAAGAATGAACAAGAATAACACACTACTACATTAAAGGTTATTGGTTGCGGTCAAAATTGATTTCAGGACGCGGGCAACATTCTGCCTTTGACAAAATATCACTATAAATCAGGATTTTTATAGGCAGCCAAATGCCTACACCCCTGGAAACAAAATTAAAAAAAAAATCCAAAATCTCGATAGCGAGCCTGTTCGGGAGCCCATCATCGGGCCTATCTACTTGCGGGCACCTCGCACCACTGCGTGTCTGCTGCCACCAGGATCTATCCCCACGTGCCACCAAAATTTGCCCACACGCCACCCGGTTTCGCCCTCCCGTGTGCCATGGTGGGTGAGGACACTTTTAGATTGTTGATGGCCAAGGGAGGGCGGGTCCCATGCGCGGCCACTGGAGGGGTCAAGCCCCGCGTCACCAGCTCCATTGGTGATGAAAATGCACTCCGTTAGCTATATCTAGGCGGTTGTCGCCACCAATATGCCCTTAGCCAGATCTGCTTGCTGAGAAGGGATAAGTGAGAGGGAGAAGGGATAAGTGAGAGGGAGGCGCGGGGCAGGGTGCACCATGCTATTTTTGGTGTGTTTTGTGCTCTCAACTTTGTTTCCTCGATCTGTTTGTTCGGTGGGTTTTTAGTTGTACCCAAAGAGTTCTCTAAGTCATCAAATCACAAGTTGGTTTGGTGATCTTGGTTTGAGCTCTTGCTTCATTGTGCTTGAGGTTGGGAGCCTCGCTTTCGGTTTTTGGAGACTTTCTGTGTCGCATCAGTTTTTTCGCTATGATGAGTGTCCCACTATGTTCCATCACTGGGAACATCCGGCCACTAGTTGGCTCAAGGCATCCCTTGTGATGTTTGGGTTTTTGATGAGTTTGATAGGACAACAGTTATTATTTCGAAAGAAATTTTGATCGGTTCCCATTCATCCCCTATCTCTTTAGTCAGCCCTTCACTCGCGAATTGGTTTACTGTACAAGGAACAGTCTTAATAAAATATTGTTTAGCAGTGTGAACATATTTGTAGGTGGGACATGTCGGTGTTCTGACCACAGATTTAGAGCCATTTTCGTTGAATGAATCTTCAGAAGCAGAAGGCAAGGCATGTTCACTGGGAGCCACAACAGAGCAAACATTTTCTTTGAATCAATTCCATAAGCATAAAGAGAAATCTTGCTATACACATGAAGAAATTCCTACAAAACATTACTTTCTCAGCTTTCTCTTCCCCAAGCACAAGATTCGCATGAAGTTGGTCCTCCCCCCCCGGGGCAAATTTTCAGCCCTGTAGGCTCTCGCAAACCGTGTAGGCCTGTTCTTTTTGCAGTTTATCGAATAAAGTCAATTCAAGGGTAACAGCAAACTAACAGAATGAACAGTTCAAGTGTTCAACTAGTGTGTGCATGGGATTGGTTGGAACTTGGAACCCAGGTGCATCGTGGCCGTGTCCACCCCCCACCCACCCACTTCTGAAATAAGTGGTGTTTTTTATTTCTACACTTCTTATTTGATCAGTTGTCTTATTCAAATTTTTAAAATACAATTTATTCTGTTATGACTTATTTTGTCTTTAGGGATACTTTAACAATATAATGACTTATTTATTTTTTATTTGCAAAAAATTAAATAAGACATACAGTCAAACAAATAATGGAGGAAGTGGAGTTTTCCGGTGGGATGTTGCTGTTAGAATCAATTCCATCTGGCATGTGCACACCCAGGCAAATAATGGAGCATTGAACTCGAACCTATCGAAACAAGGCTAGATTCGGGCATTTGGGCTCTTATGCCATATTTCCGTTGAATCAAGAAACCATTTCTGTTGAATCAATTCCATAAGCTGGGGAGACTAGTGACACACTCAGAGCAAGCATTTACGTTTTGAATCAATTCCATGAACAAAAGGCGATGCGATACCGATATGGTAGTGATGATCGGTTCCATGTGCCACCAACCAATCCAAGCAAATAATGGAGCATCATATGAAGACTGTCGACAGAAAGCCAGTTGTGGCTCGTGCTTACTAGCTCCTCTCCCAGTTGACCTGGCCTATAAACTAATTTAAAATGACCACTAAGAAATCAACAAAGGAGACACATGATACATTTAGTGACTTGAAAGCATAGCACTAAACATTTCACTTCGCCAAAAGATTCATAAGTACATCATCCATAGTGAGCACAACAAAAGCCTTGCAGCTCCCACCCAAACAGCCAAGCCTAAAGGAAATCCACCTTCTCCAATTCATCCATCGAGCTTAAAATGATATAGTCTTCTACATCCTTCTAATTGGCAAAGAAGAGGGAAGTTGTAACACCCGTGTTTTTGCATCATTTTAAAAATCACTAAAAATTTGAACTTTTTATAATTTACAACAAATTAAAACTTGATTAGTTTATTTTCTGTAAAACCATATTTAAAAATCTTTTCTAAAACCCTTGCATTAAAATTCACCCTACGCATTTTAATCATGTGCTTGATGGTTTGAGTGATTGCCTTGAATGTTTGATCAAATGCTTGCTTGTGTGTTTGTTCGCTTCCTAGAATTTATTTTGGCACCAATTAATCTTCTCTCCTTGACCTCCTCCCAAATTCCTCGCCGTCCTCTCCAAATAAAATTCCTTGATCACCATCCTTGCAAAACCCTTCTTGAATCATCCTTGATATCTACCAACCATCCACCTTTTGAATTCTTTTCAAAATTAAAAACCTATCAAATGTGCCATAGTTTATTTCTGGGAAATTGGAAAAGTATTTCGTAAAATACGAAAGGCGCCCTTGGGCTCAATCTCCCCCTTCTCTCCTTCTGGCAAGACAAGACGCCAGCTCTGGCAGCCCAGCTGGCCACCTTCTCTTCCTTTCCCTCTCCTATGCGGGCTGGCCCAGTTGAACAGCCCAGCCACCGGCCGAACGGCGCAGCCCAGCAGCCCAAGCTGCATGGCCCAGCAAGCGCAGCGGCGCCCAACCAACAGCAGCTCCTCCCTCCCTCTCACTTACATATGGACCCCACCTGTCATCATCATCTTCTACCTCCGGCCATCGACGGAAATACCGCGTCGTCTACCCGGCGCGTCCACGCCGCGTGCTACTGTGTCGCACCGTCTCCCTAGCTTGTCGTTTGCGAACACAGCCTCACTGTAGGAGATATTTCCCCCGCCACCACCTCACTGTGCGCCATCCCCGCCATTCCCGTCGTCCAGCTCGAGCTCTCCCTCATCCGCATTGTTGGCATCCACCAACGGTCGTCGGAGATTTTTCTCCACGAACCGCCTTCCTGTAGCCGCAGCTCGGCTATAAATAGCCGGCCATGGCCGACGGCGAGCCTCGCACCGAGCACAGGCATGACGAGGTGGGCCGCCCGCGACTCCCCTTCCTCTCTACCTCGCTCCCTCTCTTCTTTCCTCCTCTCCCTTTTGCCCTGCTCTGCTTTCGCTCTTGAGCGCTTGAGCTGCGCAGACGGCCACCGCGCTGCTCTCCCCGTTTCCCCTCCCTCTTCTTCTTCATCTCCACCCTTCCTCCGCTCCGCTCTCTCCCGAGCGCCGGGAGCAGGAGCGCCACCCGCGGCCTTGTGCCCTTTTGGGAGACGCACTCGCCGGAGCTGAGCCACGGCGAAGCCGAACACCGCCGGACTCTGCTGTCCATCCCTTTCTCCTCCCTTTTTCTTCCTTCTCCTCCTCTTTTTCTCTTTCTGTCCCGAGGGCGGCGGCGAACAATGCGGGCGGGTGGAGTGCTGATGACGACGGGCATCCAATGCTGTTCGACCAATAGGGAAAGGCCACCTCCCCTGCGGGTCCCACATCTCTCTCACCCTCCTTTCCTTTCTCCCCACTGACCACGGCCACGCACGGACAAGGGCAGGCAGATGCATGGCTCGCGATGTCGACATCCTGAGCAACCAATGGAAGCTTGCCACCTCGCCCCGTGGGCCCTGCACCCTCTCCTCCTTCACGTGGGAAGACCAGAATGAGGAACGCACGGCACATACACAAAAGCGCAGCAGTTCGGTCAGCCCTGACCTTGGTCCCCCACGCGTCAGCCCGGCTGTAAATTGCTATGCACACCCGAGCTGCGTACATGGAGGAGTAAAACACCATTTTCCCTTAACCAGAAAATTCCCAGAAAATTCCTAAATGAACTAGGTACTCCCTAGATCATACCTTGTAATTTCCATTCCATTTCTATTATCCTAGTTTCCAGAAATAATTCCAAAGTATATTCCAATTCCTTCATCTCAATTAAATTTTGGAAATTCATATCTCCTCCACTCTATTTCCAATTCCAGAAATTCCACCACCAAAATTCTTCTAAAATCATGCCCTAATTATCCATGTCATTGTTTCTATTTTTGGTGCCCATTTAAATTCTAGTAATATTTGTTTGCTTTCTTCCTGTTATAATTAGTACTAAATCTTTATACTTAGTTAATATAAAATGTTAACCGTAGTAATAATTATCTGTAGCGCTAGCTAACCACATACCCATAAGGGTGAGTAGGTTTTGGTGACATGTCATATGCTCCGACATGTCCGTACCCAATCACCGAAAATAGGCACACCTATATATAAACACACGCACGGACATGTCCAATATCCGGACACACCTCCGTGTGGCTAACTCCGCACCGCCATAGTTAATCCTAGGCATAACCCTCACCGTAGGAGTAACTAACCTCATATATACGCACACGCATACATGGTAAGTCCGGTATATAAAATTATACATACTCGGGCATGTACCTATGTATGGCTAACCTTACCCTCCACCCCTTCATCCTAACCTAACCCCAGACGCATACATATGCATGTGCGTACGCGTCGCTAACCTAATCCTAGGCATGTATGTACCTGCATGCGTGCCATTAACCTTAGCCACCACCTATCTGTAGCTAGCCTAAACCCTACGTACGAGTATATAAGTATGTATGCCCATACCTAACCACCTAGACCCTATCTCCACGTAAACCCAACTAGCTAACCCCGCCAAACCCTAGTGGACCTATAGAAGTAGGCCAAGCTGTCTATGATGACTTGGTCAAGCTTTCTCCTTTCGGGTTCACATAATAGTGAAAGATAATAATATGGTCTGGTTTTCCATAAGCCCGTAGAAGCCATCTTGTTGGATAGATAATCTTTATCTACCTCTTATTTCAAGTTCACATAGTAATGATAGAATTAGAATAAACCCTTCCATCACCTACAACCGACCCCGTTAGGATCCCCCTCCTTGTTTTGGTTGATCGTGCTTGCTTAGTTATGCTTGTTGTGTATGCATTGTTTGGTTTTGCTCTCTTGTTTGTCAAGCAATAGACCGTGTAGATTAGAAGAGGTATAAGGAACCTGATGGATCCCTGGAGCACGGCTACATCAAGACTTGAAGGAGTACCACTACACCAAGATGAAGTACCGCTACATCAAGACACTGAAGCCCGAAGCGAAGAAATCAAGACCCTTGGATATACTCGTCAGCGAGCGGAGGCAAGTCCTAATTTCCCCCTTCTACCACCCTTCTATCTTACTTATATAATAATTATCTTACAAAGGATCATATGAGATAATGTGATGTCGTGATAACGTGATAATGAAATAATAAGATAAAGTGACTATATATGCTATGACTTGGAACGGGTAGGGGTAATCTAGGTGTAGATTACTTGACGGATATTGCTGCGAAGGATATCCTGTCGGAGATACCTGTTCTAGTCACCCCTAAGGACCGGTTCATAGTCTCTTATTCATCCCTGTGTGACATTTCGTACAGCCACACGTCTATATGGGTAGGCTTGATCTCACACCCCGTTAGGCTGAAGTACATTTCCACTTAGGAGGCCGGTGTAGGCAAACGGTAGAGCAGGAGACGGCGTAGGATGCTAAGTGATCTTCCATGGTCTGGTTGGGCGTGGACGCTAAGTGATCTTCCACGTAAAATTGTTGGGTGCACATTTGCTAGCTATATACATATATCTAAATATTTTAAATGTGGATGCTGAGTGATCTTCCACAAGGTGTGTGAGGACATGGGTTGCGAGTGAGCTTCCATGTCCGGGTTAGGCGTAGGATGATACGTGATCTTCCTCGTCTAACTTTTCCCAACCCCTGAGCGCCGTAGTGGAAGTGTATGGAAACCTAAGTTAGCGCCCTCTCGGGTACGAGATCTCGGTAATTCTTTTCTAACCACTGATCATGGAAGGAATCGTAATTACCGTGTGGGGAAAAGTGTACAACCTCTGCAGAGTTTACTTGAATCTATTCGAATAGCCACGTCCTTGGAATGGGCAGATGCCGGGATGAGACGCTATGATTAGACTACAACAACAACGGATAATCTGGTAAGATGTATTAATGATTTGGTAACCATAATTTAATCTGGGAACTGGTGAGGATGGTGCATACCCTACCAGGGCCCAACCCATAACTATAACTACTACACATTTAACCTCCATCCACCCAAAGTTAGGGCTTGCTGAGTACGTAAGTACTCAACCCCCTTCTCCCTATGTTTTTAGACAGGAAGCTGCAGGAGTATATCCGAGGATGAAGCCGTTCGAGAGCCTACACCAGGATGGACTACTGAAGCTACGCGAGGATAGGACGCTGAAGGATACATGAAGACGGAGCCGCATGACTACATGAAGAAGCTACGCTAGGACTGCGTTAGAACTATGATGTTCACGATATAGGAATATGCTAGGGTTTTGTTCGCACTCCGAGTTGCCTGTAGGAATGGAGCCACGATAATATAGAACCGCTGTCCTAGAACTCTGATATATGCTATAAGGCCAGTGGCCCAAGCTATGTAAACCCGAACAATGTATTATGTTTTCCCCGTAGCAATAAAAGTATGCTTTTTGATATCAATCTTGTTTAATTGTGCGTGTCAGCTGCTGATCCAGGGACTGACATATGATGCACAGTGGACCCTAAAAATTAGGGGCCGACAGAAGTGAAGGAGGAAGAAGGATAGAAGCCGGACAAAAAGGGAGAAGCAAGACAAAGCTGAAGAAATCGGAAGCAAAGCGCGCATCACAAGAAAGGTTAATCATACTTACCATTACGACCCACACGACCACGTCAAAAACAAGCATGCATATGTAACCGCAGATAGGGATCACCAAAACCTCACTTCAAAGCCGATCTTCAAAGGTCAGTGGTGCTTACATATATACGTGGTATGGCCTTGGTAGAATTAGCTAGCCAAAATGGATACATGCATAGTGCGATTGTTTTGCGGCACGCCGACTGACTCTGAATGGTTCATGATATGAGTTATTGGCGTCCTGTACAATGGTACCATTTGGATCAATGAAGCCTAAACCAACTGGAGAATAATGTGAACATTGCTACTAGATGCCTTTCCGCTAGAAGACTTTGGCCTGTTCGCTTCAGCTGAAAAGCTGTTTTAGTCTATCAGCGAACAATATTTTCTTCTCACAGAAAATTAGCCATTCCAACAATGTTTTAGCTTATCAGCCAGTTTATAAGTTCTGCCGAATAGTCTCCTCGCTTCTTCCTATTGCAATCATGGGCCAGGGTCGAGCAGGCGCAGATCATACTACGGTCTGGGGGTTGTAGTGTCGTCCTAAGGCCAATCATGAGATGGCACAGCTTGGTACTGAGGAGTTCCGCATGAGCGGGCAGATTCCAAGCTCTGCCAGGTATCTAAATATCTCCCACTACGAATTCTATCTAATCCTACAACAATCCACGTCATCACTTAATTTGAACCATCTTATTCTTAGTCTCATATTCATCTATCCATCCATCTGAATATGGCTCCCCTCTTCTACTGTTACACCTTCGATGTGTGTGCCCACGGCTCGAGTGCTCGATAATTTAATTAATAGATTCAGAAACTACACATAGAAACACCAATCGAAAGGTTAGGAGCTCATCGTCGCTTCTTTCAATAGGCTTCCTTTAAATTCTCATTCTTTGGCCTCATTTGTCCACCTCCACCCTCCCTTGCAAGTAGGACTCTCCAAGTCCTTCATCGACGCCATTGCTCATTCTTTGGGCTCATTTGTCCACCTCCACCCTCCCTCTCCCTTGGTTGCAAGTAGGACTCTCCAAGTCCTTCATCGACGTCATTGAATCAAAATACGTAGAGTTCTAGCCTCAAGAGAGACAAGGAAGCTATCGATCAGCTCCACTGTGCGGACGTGCCGGCATGCCACACACACACTTCACATCACACGATTGCCGGCGAAGTCTCTTAATCTCCAATGGTTGCTCTCGCCATTTACGATGATTCCCATAGGACGCGCACGAGCTTTTTGCTCGAGATCATGAATCTCAGATGGCCGCTCGGCCATCCAAGATTGCTCGAGACAGTGAGAAAGCTAATGGTTAATTTTGTGAATGGATGAGGGAAATCACAGGAGAGATAAGGTCTGGTTGGGGCCCACCATGTAGATGGCAATCAACCAAATATTTGCCACCGATGCGCATCTAAAACATTTCTCATACGATAGTTCTTTTATGTATCATCACTTTCTGACTTTATCAACTTGATCTCATAGATGACGTATTATTACTTTATTTCATTTACTTTGACTAGATGAATACCCCGCGCGTTGCCGCGGAAATTGCTGATGGCTTGAAATAAAATTACCTATATAAGGAGATAAATAATTATAAGTGAAGATTAAAGAATGACGTGCCACGCTAATATGGACAACTAAATCATGATGTGTCTTGATCATAATTATAAATATTAGTTGACTATAAATACATCTAATAGTGGGCTGATGAGGTGGATAACTTGCATGTTGAGAAAAATAGCTAATGGGGTTTGGCTTTATAAGAGTTTAAGATATGACAGGATTATTTTGAGTATGTTTCATACCAGTAAAGTGCATAATTTAGATGCAAATTTAGGGGGTTATATTGAATTGTTTTTTGTAATGATAGATATAGGTAATTTATATATAAATTTAGGTGCTATTCTGAATTATTGACTATTATCAACAATGATGGTTAGAGTCCACAAAGTTAAAGGATAGATATTTCAAGTTATTATGAGATTTTCTTGAATTTATCTATTATCCTAGCATGTTTGGTAAGAATTAATATAGTTTCTTTGTTGGGGTCTCTAATTTATAATAGTAAAAACAAAAAAGTATTTTTGAATTTTTAATAATGATGTAGGTAAATAGTTTTGATTTAAGGACACTTTACATTTTTGTTAATAATTTGGGTACAAATTTATGTGTTATGACTTGGTAATTCGGGAAGAATATTAGGGCCCTACTTCAAGTTCCCTTTACATAATGGTAGCGGCGACGGTGAATGATTTTGAGCAAGATTTAGATGTTGTTTTCAGTTACTTTTATAATAATCAAGGTTGGTAGTTTTTTTAGAAATTAGAATATATCTAATAACTACCATTGTTAATAATGATTATGGTTTACCAAATAGATGGATGTGTAAATAATTTAGAAAAACACTCATGTGTATTATTTTATTGAACAATGTTCACGCACTAGGTAATACATTATCAAGGGACGGGTACTGCACTACTGCCGATAATTAATACATTAATAACTAAGCGGACCTACGTTATGTTTTATATTAATTAGTAAATTGAATGTTGGATTATTTTAATTAACCAACCGCCAAAGAATTTTTCCGTACCACAGAAGTGTCTGTTACGGTAGTTTTATTCCTCCACAAAAAATGGAATTAATAAAGGCTATTTTAATATATGTAAGGGCAGTGGTGGTAATTTTATATAAAATAAAATAGATCTAATGGTTATGGATAGCTACAGTCTTTTGATGGATGGTTAGATGTTTTAATGTGGTAATTTTTAATATTCGTCTTTTTTTTCTTAGCGTTCCGGTGAGGATTAACGTGGAGGTTTCATTGGAGCATCTAACTAGTAATAGTAAGATTTTCATTTTTCCATCCCCTTTGAAATGTTTATAAGGCTATATTTCATCATCCTCTATTTTTTATCCTTTATACATCCTAGTCATCAAGATTCTCTCCTCTATATATGTTTCTTCCGCACCTATCATCCTCTATATATATCGCTTTGTATAGTAACTACCAATAGCGGCCCTACTTATCATTCTCTATAAATTTTATCTAAATGTATCCATGTGAGATCTTGTTTTGAACGATTTATTGAAACGAATTTAGTGGTGCAATCGGAATTTAATTTGATTTTTTAGTTTGTGAGTTATAACGTCCTTTATTTCCTGTAAAGAGTGGGCCCCACCGCAGATTCTCTCTCACCTGCATGCACAGTAGTGTGCCCGCCCTCCTCGCATGCATGCGCATGCTTTGTGCCCGTGGGGACCACGTTCATGGCGGGAGTCCTGGAAGCCGGTAGGATTGGCGGACGGCCACCCATTCCGAAATGTGTAGCGTATACCGCTGCAGCCTTTTCATCCGGTGACTGCTACGCCATACATTTTTACCGGAGTGTTTCACGGTCAGTCTAAGTTCAGTCACACCACTCCAAACTCAGGCTATCCGCACTCGTCGTACTCTAAATCTATCCTCTAAAAGGAATATTTCGTTCTGATCATCAAGATTCTCTCCTCCATATCGATTTCTCCCGCACTCATCTATCATCTATATCTCTACTCTATCAGTGGGACCCATGAATCAGGTATTTTTTTTCTTTTCCCACACCGACGCCTTCCATCCCCACTCTCTCTCTCCCCTCTTTCCCTTCGCCCAAACGCACGGCGCCCGTGGGCCATGGACGGCGGCGCTCCCACGGCTCCTCCCGGCGCTCCGGCTCCTCCCCGGGCGCTCCCACGGCCTCCTCCCAGCGCTCCCGGCGCTCCCGGGCTTCAGCGTGGCCGTGGGCGGCCGTGGGCCGGCGCCACGGGCACGGCACGGGCGGCGGGCGAAGCGGTGGTGAGGGCGCTGGCGGCCGTCGGCAGGGCGAGGAGCACGCGTGGCCGGGCCGGGCAAGCACGCTGTCGGCGGCCGGGCCTCGGCGAAGCGGGCAGCAGCGTTCGCCCGGCTCCTCCCGGCGCTCCCTCCCTCTCCGGCTGCGCTGCCGGGCCTTAGCGGCCATGGCGAGCGAGAGCCAGCCGAGCGCGGCCGGGGCCGTGGCGCAGCGCTGGCGCTGGCTGCCCTCTCCCGGGGAACGACGAGCGAGGATGGCCGGCTCTCTCTCTCTTCCTCCTCTTCCCCGGCTCTCTTCTTCCTCCTCTTTCCCGGCGGCCCTGGGCGCTGGCACGGAGGCGGCTGGTGCTCGCCGCGGCCGGAGGTGGCGGTCCTCCCCACGCCGGTGCTCGCTTCTCTCTCCTCGCGCGGCTCCCTTCTCTCTCCTTCGCCGCGTGGGGGCCCGCGCCACGCAGCGCCTCCCGACGAGCGCTACCGCGCCTGGTTTTGGGCGGCGCGCCCCGATTCGGGACGCCCAGCTCACCTCCCCTGGGACGCCGCTGCGATGTTTTTCATCCGGGGAAAGCACGCACCGGATGAATTTTCAGGACCCAGTGCGGTTTGTCTCACAGTTCACCTGTATATATAGGACCAAGGTCCTGATGCGGCTATGGTATTTCGCCTACAGTACTTACAGCGCGGCATACTCACTACCCTTACTAGGCCACCCTGGGCTCTTTTTGGCCGGGGTCTCACAAGTAACTTATTTTGTCTGCACATGTACCACGAAAGATGTTTATATTGTACATATTTGCAGTTGCAGGTATTATTCCCTCAGAAGCTCAATCTTATTAATGTCGATATCGCCAGACTCACCATGTAGAGGTGCTGCTGCATTCTTTCGCCAACCTGTGAACCAGACAGATGAACTTGCGGCTCTGTCCCTAGTAGAAGCAATCTACAATTACAATGTCAGGTACACATCAACTATAATAACTTGTTTCCCTACAGAAACTTATGTATTGTTGATTTGAACTCCAGAATAAGCGCCTATACAATAATCCCAATGTTCATTACCAGAAACTCATATATAGCATGCAATTGATTTTGACTTTCTACTCACTAGCTTGTTAGTAAATTTTAATGAGGTCGTGAATAAAAATAGAAGGTCGCACATTTTTATTTCATTTTTTAGTTATATATCACTAATAATTTGCATCATAGTCCTTTCTCTTACTAGAACATTTTCTCCATATATACATTGACTACATTTTGCGACTTGTACTTCACTAGATTTTTATTTGAGTTTCCCTGTTTCAGTTCATGTCGAAGAAGAGAAGTGGGCTATAATTTTTATTTAAATGGGTTGATGACAGGATTGAAACCGGGATCCCTTGACCCAGATATCATATTAACTTGCATGCATTAACATGATCGCCTAGATTATAAGAAATGGCGCAGGTTGTACTTTAGCATTCCCACCTAAATATTTTTAACTTAAATATATTTTCCTCAGGTGCTCGATTTCTTCAAATTTGCCTGCCATTGAGTATAGAAGTAGTGATGGGGAATTAGATATCATGCGTCATGTGTTCAGATGGGATAAAGCCCCATATGAATTTGTCTTTCAAAATGGACTCGAAGCAAGGCGTCAAGTCGAAGGTTGTTCTAATGAAAGTTACTTTAATTTAGAGAATTATGTGACCACTGGTGGTAGGCCTCTTGACACTCGAAGTGACACAGTTCATGTCTATGTTAGCACTACAATAAGTAGTTCCTGGTATCCCAATGTCAAACCTGGCAGCGTAGATCTCTTATACCGTTATGAGATATATGCTCCTGGAGGGATATGGGTTTCTCAAACATTAGGCAACAAATACAGCTTCAGTGCCCAAGACGAGGTTGCCTTTCCTGCTGGCATTGCTCCTCAATATATTCGATCTGCGCAAATTTTCGAACTCACAAATGACAGGTGTGCCTTTCAACCCTACCTTGTGATATTGCAACCTTATCTTATGATACTACGCAACATTTGATGTTTTATCAGCTTTGTTTTAGTGTAGAATAGATAAGAAATTTACTGAAAACATTTAACTTGGAGCATATCTGGTCATATATTGTCGTTTGACATTAGAAGACAATTTTCCTGATAAAACCTAATAAGAAGTCTCTTTCTTGGGGAAGAAAATTTCCTTGAAATAGATTCTCTTATGACATAGGAAGTAAAACAAAGCACAAATAAGTTGGACATAGAACAGATATGACTGTTCGGTTGTTCATTTTTCATTTTTTTTTTATTTTTGGCCAGAACTATGTCTTTTTTTAGATAATAGAACCAGAACTATGTCTTAACTCCACAAAACAATGTCTTTCCCATCAAAGAGTACTTAATGGGTCTTGCAGGGAGACAATTACAGTGCTGACCATGAACTTACTCTATCCTGTTACATTTGCAGTCACGTTAGTTGAGCATGTATTATTGAGCATATCTTACTGGCTGTCACTGTAACAAATAAACATATATACATCTTCTGCCGCAGCAGGTGTACAAGACGACGCCGAGTGAATAACATTCTATACAGAAACAGGAATTTCAATCCTTATTCACATACAGAGAGGATGCTCAGAATACAGAGCCCAGTTTGCCATTACCTGGACGAAAACAATCAGAGAAGGAAACTGGTAATTCAGGAAGTTCCAGCAGATGGACAGTTGTCAGCGGACGGGGCAAATGATGAAGTGAATAAGTACTATACAGAGGGGGTCAGTGATATAGACAACTACATCGACTCAGCATTTCGATCTACACGGAAGAATGAAGCCTATATTTTCATTAAGGAAGAGAATGTTGTCATGGACTATGGTCCCGCAACAAGAGATGACAAAATAATCAGTGGCCCAAAGTATATAGGTAATATTTTCCAGTCACTTGTGGGTACTTCTTTTGCGGAGTACGGGATAGATGCTGCTTTTGGTTGCCATGACAACGATGGGCTTTTCCGTTCTCGTAGTGAAGCAATGATCTTTTCTGGGAATCTTTGTGCAAGGATAGATTTCGCGCCACGGACCAGTAGGGACCGGATTATACAAGGTCCTAAAACCATCAGGCAGATGTTTCCCTTCTTTGAAGGGACCAACTTTGAGAAGGGGATAGATGCTGCATTTGAATCCACTGTGATCGGGGAGTCCTACCTTTTCAAAGGCTCAGAGTATGCTGTCATCGACTATTCCAAGCTGATATTGAAGGAGAAACGTTCCATAATAGATGGGTTCAAGTGCTTTCGCAACTACGACTTGTTCACAAGAGACATTGGAGCTGCCCTTGCCTCTCACGTGCCCAAAGACGCCAACCTGTTCAAAGATAACAGCTACATTCTTTTTAACTTCACCCCTGGAGAATCGAAACACTACATCATTGGGGGTCCCAAGGAGATCGTTCCTAGAAACTGGCCGTCATTGAAGGGCATCCTGCCCCGCAAGAACAAAGCACTAGATATTTATGAGGCTGCCCAACCAAACCCCGTGCGCGATCAGGATGACTGTTGACTAGTAATGAGACTTATCTTCATTATGCATCTAATTGTGTTTGTCCATCTGATCGTTCATATTATGTAATATAAGTGAGTATGTGTACTTTCCAACGGGACCGCACCTAGAGTCGCTCCCTGGAGGTAGGGGACCCCCTGCTGATCTCTTCAAAAAAAAAAAAGAGTCACTCCCTGGATTTGTTTTCCCAATTTATGTGGCTATCCCTTGCATAGTCCTATATGTATATTGGGTACTGATAATAATATCAAATATTAACTACATGTACTTGAGCACCACCGTCACATAGGGGCATATATCTATTTGTCTATATGTCAACTTGAATCGGATTATGTATACTAGTCCATCAACCCGTGCTCTCACACGGGCTAGAATCGTATAAGAGATAACAATATTAGTTATTACTCTCTCCATTCTAAACTTTAAGTCATTATTCTAAGAATCTTGGAGAGTGAGCGTATCTCAAGTTTGACCAAAATTATATAACAAAATAATAACATTTATAATTTCAAATAAGTATCATTAGTTTCTTTATTAATTATATTTTCATAATATACCTATTTGATTTCACAAATCTTTGCAATTCTCTTTTTATAATTTTGGTCAAACTTAGAATGTTTTGGCTCTCTAAAATTTTTAGAATGATCTACAATCTGGGACGGCGGGGGAGTATTTAATATGTCTCTAGCTAATAAAATTAATTATATATATATTATTCTCACAATATGCATAATAGAGACTTATCAATCACTGATCTATTTGCTTTTCATCTATATTTTATGATATAATAAGAACCCAAATTTTTAGTTTCAATTATTAGCCTTGTTGATTGCTACATAATATAAGGACTTTAGGTCACAGAATGCACAGTTAAGTACTATGATGACCTAAATAGTCACTTTAAACCTACACTACGTTCCTTAAGACCAATTTAGAGCTTGGTGGTAGATTAAGGATGGGTAGCAGTGCTAAACTCAAGAGGATATTCATATTTAAGTCTTATAATGACTATTTGCACCTAAGTAGTCTCAAAGAATAGGAAGATATAGCCACTTGCAGTTTGCATTATCCTCCCCACTTGCCAAGATGTTTAAATTCCATTGCCAAAGAGTTATTTATGCAATAATGGTTATAATATTAATAAAGATATGTCAAATGTTTTAGTTAAAGTGTATAAATTATATTCTATAATAATTACTTGTATAAATTATATGTCATAGTTATTAATAATTTTAATTAATTTACTTGTATCATTAATGTAGGAAATATTTTAATGATTGCTGAAACATAATTTATATATTTATTCCTCATGTATGTATGCACATGTATTTAATGTGTATGATGGCAAAATATGTATGTTTACTTTAGTCAAAACATATTGCCATTAGTGGAAGTGGATAACATAGAAATATACATATTCTTTATAGTTATTTAAAAATATTTATAATAAAATATATTAATAATTTAGATGTAGATTTAAGGATATTTTAGTTTTTGATAATGTTAGATGTGATAATTTAGATGTAAATTATGTATCTAATAAAGATTCATAGGTTATTACCTTATATTGATTGCGTAATTATTTAGAAAATAGCATAGATCCTATGGTTATTATCAATGCTGATTATAGTGTACATAACTGATGGCTATATGCTTCCAACTTTTTGTCTGAATATTTTGAAATTTTATTTTTTTCCCTAATGGGTGTCATAAGGAATAACTTGAAGGTTCCACTGGCTATTTAGAATTTACCTTATTTAGTTTATTTCATAGCACAATAATTACATAGTGGAAACATATAAGACCTGTTTGTTTCCTACTCCTAAAGTTTAGTCCATGTCCCATTGAATGGTTGATTATTGTTTAGGAGTATTAAATATAGATTAATTATAAAACTAATTTATACATATTGGGTCTCATTGGTGAGACAAATCTATTGATCCTAAAAAATCTATGATTTAACAACGTGGTGCTACAATAAATATGTACTAATAATGAATTAATTATCATTAATAAATTTGTCTTGTGAATTAGCCTCCATCTTTGTAATTTGTTTTATAATTAAGTCATGTTTAGTTCTTCTAATTAGTATCCCAATATCCTGTGCCATCAACCATTCGTATATTTTATTCAATTTTATGTTTTATTTTTATTAAAAAATTATAGGTTCTAGGTTAGTCTCTCGGTTCTTACAATTGTATAAATAGAAGTTCCACCTTGCACCATGACACAATCAAATAATTTTAAATAGCACTATTTTATAAAATACAGCGTGCTTAAAATTGAATTACCAATATTGATAAGACAATATATTTTAGCTAAAATTTGTATAGTTTTTTAGAATAATAACTTATGAAATTTATTATATATCATGGAGTAATAACATTAGTATAACTTAAAGTTAGTTATCATTGTCTTTTTATGTGTTTCGTGAAGGGAACATTTTTGCACATTTGATAATATATATTACCTGTTTACATGGTCTACATAGTGGAACATTCTTACACATTTGATAACTATATATTACCTGTAAAAGTGTGTAGTTTATAATATATATATATACACACACACACACACACACACACACACACACACACACTTTATGGATATCAAGTTATTTTTTGATAGTTTATTTTAGTATTATATGTAGATTGAGACATATGTTCACATTTTCGTTTAATTTTAGGATGGCTATGGTGAGTAATTTAGATAAAAGTTAGGTGTGTTAATTTATATTTTACTTCATAATTGCATATATGGGTAATTTGAATGCGAAAGCAAGGGTTACTTTGCATTATCTTTCCTAATGCCAGGTGTGAATAATATTTATAAAAGTATTAGGCGGTCTGTAATTTAGATGCATAGTCTAGGAGTTATTTTGAATTGTTTCATAATGGAGGAAGTGGATAATTTTGATGTAAATTCAACAGATTATTTTGAATTATTTTTTATGATGGTAGATATGGGTTGTTTAGATGTAAATTAGAGGGTTACTTTATATTTATGTATAAAATAAATAGTTCCAATATCTATTATTTGTAGATGGTGATGACTGGAGTCTCCCAAATGAAAGGCTAGATGTTTATGATTAATGTTGGAATTTCTAAAATTTATTGTTTTCTATTGTACCTAGTTAAAATTAATATGGAGTTAATTTTTAATCAATGTAAATATTTTATATTGTTATATATTATTTTTTGCAAATTTTACTTCATTTACTTATGTTCCTCTAATAATAAAATACGTTAGAACCATGCTTATGGATTATATATGGATCATTAAATAATATATGCAATGTAATTTAAATATGATTTCCTTATTGGTTGGAAATATTACAGAAGAATATTTTTAGAGCAATGAACTCAAGCTGCTAACAAAATATAGGAATATAAATGGAGATTAGCATTCTTTGCTCTTCCTTCTATTGCACCTTTTCCAGATAGATCCAATCATCTTATCATATATTTCCATCCTTCAATCATATGAATAAACATGGGATATATTTGTTTCTCTACATTAATTTGCATATGTGGCCAAAACCGTGGAGTAGAGATTGGCAGGGTTGCATGGTAATATGAGCGAGCGAGAGTAGTAGCATACCTGCATTTTAGTGGTGACATGGACTCGTCTATATATGCCAACAATATAGACAAAGTTCTCGCCGTTTGCCAAAGCGCGCGCCTATAGCAAGAGCAGCACACCTGCTGTAAGAGTAGCATACCTGTGCCTCCACCCGTGTGTTGAAAAAGAACGCCAGGTTTGCTGTGCGAGATGTCTTTTAGATCTTGGTTAGTGGATTATATTAAACCTGTACCTGTACACCCAAGGACTAATATATAGAAGACCGATTGGGCAAACCGAAAGAACAATTACTGCTCCAAATTAAGCTCCTCACCTAAAGTTAGGGATCATCATAGGGCCGCGACTGATCTATCTGTCAAGAAACTGGAAGGCGTTTGATTGATCGAACCTCCGTTATATGGTCGGCAGGGTTGAAAGCTTCCCTGATTGATCGAACCTGCGTGATGTGGTCGGCAGCTGTGGCTGCGGCGACGGCGGCGGTGCTTGGCTCATAATACCAGACAGGATGGGTAGACGATATAATTTATTTTTTCTATGTATTTTGTTGGCACTCATAGATCGGATCCAAAATCTGCATGGACATATATACCAGTAGTCAGTTGGAAGAATTCGTTGGCAAAGATAGATCTTTTATCCAGAAGAATAATAATACATTAATAATGACGTATACAACAACCATATATATTTTACTATGACATCAGCACTTCATATAATTGTCCTCGTTACTCGGTTGGATAGATTGTCTCAGAATGTTTTTCTCATGAAAAATATATATTTTTCTTTTATAAAATCTATAATGGCATAGGTGGGTAATTTCTTGGATAACAAAATAGATCCAATGGTTAAAGGTGGTCGTAGACTTTTGATTTGATGGCCGGATGTTTCTGAATAACGTGAGAATTTTTAGCATTTATCTTTTTTCTTAACGCATCTGGTGAGAATTAACGTGGAGCCTCCGTTGGGGCCTCTAATTAGTAATAGTAAGATAATAAATATGTAAAAAAATAGAATGAAACAATTAAAATGATTTATTATATCTGTTCTTATAAAATCAACTTCGGCACCGGTAGGTGTGTCCAACCGATACCAAAGCACCTAGCTTCCCTATTGGTTTGTAGTTCCAGCCAGAAACAATTAAAATGATTTATTATATCTGTTCTTATAAAATCAACTTCGGCACCGGTAGGTGTGTCCAACCGATACCAAAGCACCTAGCTTCCCTATTGGTTTGTAGTTCCAGCCAGCACCGAAGGGTGGTGCTTCACTACCGGTTCGAAAAAAACAATCGGTGCCAAAGTCCCTCTGGTAGCAGTTACGCCAACCAGTAGTGATGCCTAATGGCTTTAGACATCACTACCTTTGGCTATGCTGGTATGCCAACCGGTACCTAAATCGATTGCGATCTAGCACTAAAGCCTAGCCCAATAGTAGCATGTAGAACACAAATTGATGCTCCCTTGGGTCTCCTAAAGCTAGTCGTTTTTAGGTTATCCTAAGTCAAATATTTTAAACATTAATAACTACAAATAAATTCTCTTGTATCATGTTTGGAAATGTGAAAGTGATGTAAGTAGATTTTATCTCAAAATATAATATAGTTTCATAGACCCTAGTATTTTATAAATATTTATAGCGAAAGGTAATGGTCAAAATTATTTCTTAAAGACAGAGTCAACATTCAAAATGACTTTTTTTAGGGCTTGTTTGGCCGCACCTAAATACACTTCAATCCACACGGTTTGGAGGGGATTGGGGTGGAATTTGAACTAAAATACACTTCAATCCCTCTCAAACCACGTAGATTGGAGTGTATTTGTGCGTAGTCAAACAAGGCCTTAGGCAGGAAGAAGGAGGGAGTAATGGCTGAGTGGCTGAGCTCGAGTATTTAGCTCCGCTCATGGAATTTATATATATGCTCCGTTTCTATCAACTGGTGTGTGGTGGAATACGCCTGGGGCTAGCTGCATGCTGCACTTTGTGTTCGCTATATATTCCTTCTTCTAGAAAAGCAAGTCCACATGCATATATCAATTCCGAAGGTATAATAAGGCGATGTGATATAAAACGACTCTAGAATCAATTCCATCTGGCACGACCCTAGAAAATAATGGGGCTCGCCTCCAAGTAGATCTCGCCTGAAAACTGATGAAATAAGACCACGCCCTACACCATCACATGCATATATCATCGTCCCACTCCCTTCGTTTATTAGTTTCTCCCTGAGCAAATCAGGATCGAGCAATAGCAACATGAGGGTTCTGAGGGACTGTCAAAGTTGCGTCCGCACCGGTACTGATGATCAACGCAGCAGGTATATATGCATACAAACATGTACACGTACGGAGTTTCGTCGCTTCCTCCCGCTTCCGGTCGAGATTCCATCTATTTTTAAACATTTACTCATTGTTGCTTAGTTAGCCATTAGCTAATCGACTAAGTTTTTTATTCGGCCTTTTGTTCATTCGCCAACCGAATTGTTACTTTCTAATAACTAAGAACAACGAATTATGGCTCGGTTTTCAGGGTCGTTAACATACCCAATTTTATTTTCTATCAACACTCGCTATATGGCGGGGTTATCAAACCCCGGGTATCTTAAGGCGCCGATTGTAAGACTCCCGAGCGACCTAACTTTATAACAGCCTGACCAGTCATGGCCCACGAGAGGCTCAGGCCTTGGGCCCACCGACAGATAGGAAGTTGTTCATGATCTCTCCATCGCCTGGTCACTCTATACAGCAAGATCATCCCCAACATTTCCTTCCGCCTTGATCCATGAGAAGTATGAAGAGAGGTCGGGCACCAGCCCCCATGTCTGCTCTGACAAGGGTGAGCAGTCTCGATCTGACCACACTGGCACAGATGGGACAGCCATCACAGTTTGACACCATCTCACAGACAAGACAACACCGCAAGGTTACCGAACCCAACAGCTTGCACGACACCGCCCAAAGCCTATTCCAACTGTACGGGAGTATGACGCCACCTACTATGGGATGGGGCACGCGACCTTGGCCTTGACTATAGAGGGTCATCAGGCCTCAACCCCTCGACCAGGAGGTTGAGGTCAGATACTCCATAGCACGGAAAGACGACCACGACCAGGGGCGGCTACCAACTCGCTCAACGCCACCACAGTGATAGCAAGATGACGACGAGGAGCACAACAATGGCCATGCCAGGCAGGACAGTTGGTGAAACCACCCAAAGGCATGGAGACAAGACCATATGGCGGTGATGCCTACGACGCCCACAATGGCCACGGTGACCTCCATACCTAGCGCACGTCGACAAGGCCAAAAAGCTTGCAAACCAATGAAGCTAGTTCCCCAGACTCTATATAAGGGTGGCCAGTACTACTATATAAAATATTAACCGCAACCTTACGAAAACTACCTCCGAGGCTGGCAAGATCTTTAACCGCCTCGGTTAATGCCTACTATTCACTGAGGCGGACATTTTCAATTAATCGAGATGGTTATATAAACTGCCTCGCAAAATAGATTAATTGAGGCGGGCATCTTAATAATAACCGCCTCGGTTAATATAGATTAACAGAGGCAGTTTTTATAGTACAACCGCCTCAGAAAATATATTAACTGAGACGGTTACGTTATAAAGGCCCAGACAGCTCGTATATATATATGATGAGCACCCAAACCCTAAGTCATTCTCACCATCTCTCTCAGCCGTCACTCTCACGCTCCCTCACTTCTCTCTCTCTCTCTCTCCCCCACCTACCCTTCTCCCTGCTCAGGCGTGGAGGCCCCCTAGCGGATGTGGGCGTGGTGCCCCCCTCGGCAGCTAGGCACGGCCCAGTGGGCGCGACGGCCCCCCCTCCTGCGTGGGCACGGCGGCTAGGCGGGTGCAGCGGCCTCCCTGCGCTGGCACGAGGTACAGGCGCGGGGCGGCTCGGCTCCCCCCGGCGGTGCGGCTCCTCACCCAACACCCTCCTCCCTCTCCCATGGCAACCAGCAGCAATGGCGGGAATGCCGGATCCGGTGGCCGTGAGGCTGGATCTCTATTGGCAGCAAGGCCAGGATTGGTTGTCAGCGACGACGGCGGTGGGGACCCATGGATGGGTTCGGCGGGCCCGTGGATGGGCTCGGTGGGCTTATCCACGGGTTCCCTATTTTTTTATTTTTTCTGCGATTAACCGAGGCTGGCAGACAACCGCCTCGAAAAAGGTCCTATTTACCGTGACCTTGCGTCCGAAGCGGTTGCAAAAACCGCCTCGGTTAATCATTTTTGCCCGCCTCGGTAAATATTTTGTGTAGTAGTGCAGGCCTCCATTCCAAAAGGACAAAGGACGAACTCTTGGACTCCATTCAAGCTCCGTCTTCCTCTTACCTTTTCTTCATACCCCCGTTATAAGAACTTCAGAGCATTTGATTTGTGGAACACATATACCCCTAGTTCTCTGAGACTAGAAGTAGGGCCTTGGCCTGAATCTATATTTATCCTCGTGCCATCAAGTGCTATCATCGTCTTCCAAGAGCAGCGTAACCCACGTAAAATACTAGTAGCCGTTTCCAAAACACCGACACTATATATATAACTAGTTTTTTTAGATACAATAGAAAAAGTGGGTTCGAGCCTCTACCATCCGAGGATGGTACATAGTTGATGCTATATATACTAGTTATTGCGTGGTTTTTTTACCATACATGATTAACCATTTTCTTTTTGTAACACGCATACAGAAACTAGTTGATGAGTTTGGCCTTTTGGCAGGGCTCTTCCTTAGCTCTAATTCTGGCTCCTCTGAAGGAGCTCTAGCACCATAGATATAAATACTCTTTGTCCATAAACTTTGTCAATCCTAAAAATGTTTGGCTTGAGATAAAATTAGAATGCTTTTTTTTTGGGTGGTGGGGTGGTGTGGGGCATGGAGCCATGGAGGCAGTAATTCACTATAGATATTAGTTGCTTTCTGTTCACTGATTTATATGACAAATATGTATATTAATTATATAACAGGGTGATTGCGCGAGCACAACAACTGTGGAACGATTGGGAGGTCCAGTGCCTGGTGCTGGTGAGCTTCTCGCTGCAGACCTTTCTCCTCTTCGCTGCGGGCTTCCGGAAGCACCGCAGATCGCGCGTGCTCAGCGGGCTGCTGTGGCTTGCCTACCTCTCTGCAGACTCCGTTGCTATCTACGTCCTCGGCCGGCTGACGCTCCACACCGGCGATCCACGCCACCAGCTGGTGATCTTCTGGGCGCCATTTCTGCTGCTGCATCTTGGCGGGCAGGAGACCATCGCAGCTTTCTCCATGGAGGACTGCGCGCTGTGGAAGCGACACCTGCTGACCCTCGCGACCCAGTCGACGCTAGCCATCTACGTCGTGGGCAAGCAATGGCGAGGGGACATGCGCCTTATGGGCCCCATGCTGATCATGTTCGTCTGCGGGGTGGGCAAGTACGCCGAGAGAGCGTGGGATCTCAGGAGGGCAGGCTCACGGGCACCTGGAAGCAGGTCCATTGCTGGCCATGTCACCGGCGCCAGGCGGGAATTCGAGCGTGAAGTGTTTTGGTATTACGACAGGCTGAACCAGATCCTTTCGGAGAAACTCCAGCTGCACTTCGATCTAGTCATGGATGTGGCCACCCGGGGCTTCCAGCTGAGCTTAGATTTTCTCATGGACGTGATACCTGCGAAATCCCTGCGCCCTGAGACCGACTGGAACGAAGGCCTTGTTGCGAGGATCAAATCTTGTGAGAACCGAGCTGATTTGGTGTACAGGTTGGCCGAAGTTCAGCTCTCCTTGATCTATGACTACCTGTACACCAAGTTTGGAGGCTTCTTGGGCGTGCTGCATCGGCCAGCCACCTTTGTCCTAACCACTATAGCTCTGTCCTCCTTTGGCATCGTTCTGTCTGACCAAACCAGCTGCAGCTACTATGGAACTGATGTTTTCATATCATACATACTGCTTGTCGGTGCCTTTGTGCTGGAGATCTCCTCCATCCTCATGTGGTTCATGTCATCATACTGGCCATACATGACCATTGCGACCCTACAGAACCGGCGCCGCCACAAAGCTTTCCAGACAGTGTTGCTCATCATTGTTAGGCGCCTTGGTCGTCGAGAGAGCAGAGCTGAATGGTCAGGGAAGTTGCCTCAGTACAACATGATCGGTGCATGCATCAGGGAGAAGCAAGCTGGCACACGGGACAAGATGATGCAGAGTATCGGCATCCAGAGAGACTACACCACGCAGGTTGTTGTCTCCACCGAGGTCAAGATGGTGCTTCTTGACCGACTGCTTGAGATAGCCACTTCTGCTTCAAGCACTGAAGAGGACCTGGACTTCGGTAATTTCCGTGGGCAGTGGGCTCGCAATGGAGTTCACTGGCCTTGCTTCTCTAGATGTGAATTATTCCAAGAAGCTGATGATCCACCGCCCGGTTCCTACTCTGCTGAAGACCACCATCACCTCCCTTCCTCCTCTGCAAGTAGTGCAGCTCAAGAAGCACTTGGGAACAGTGCAATCCAAGATTTGGATTTTGTATCAAGTGCCATTCTTTGGCACTTTGTTACGGACATATGCCTAGAGGCTAGTCCGGCGGCTGATGACCAAGACGACGATGCAAACAGTGGCTGCAGCTCCAGGATGAGAAGGTCTAGCGAGGAGTTCTCCAACTACATCATGTACCTCGTTGTCAAGTGCAGTGTCATGCTTGGAAGCGATGGGCATTATGGGATCAAAGTTGCACGGCGCGACGTGGCGCTGTTTCTTGGCATGGTCGCTGACCGGACGGAGTTCATCCACAAAGTCCGTGATGGCGACCTTGCTCTCAACCTCAAGGAATTCCCTGCACTTCATCGAGCACACCGTGTCTCCTCAGAGCTGCTTAAGATGAATGCACACAGCAGGTGGAAACTCATCGCATTGGTATGGGTGGAGATGCTTTGCTATGTTGCACATAATTGTGGGGCTGGATTCCATGCCAAGCATCTCAGCACCGGTGGAGAGTTCGTCACCCATGTCAAGATGCTCTTGTTTATCCTAGGCTTTCCTCTGCGTGGCCACACTAAGGAACAACTATTTCCTTCAGAAGAGATAGAAGAGAGGAAGTTTTTCAAGAGTTCTCATCCATGGAGACGGGGATGATCGATGCCACTCACACAATATAGGGGTCTGATCCGTTGTACGTAACACCCAGGCCATAACAGATCGAGGCTACCAACTTGCACCTAGAATTCAATGAAACCTAAAAATTAGGCTTAGTCTAGGTGCAACTCAGGTGTGACACACTCGATTTTCCAAACTGGGTGATTTTGAATTCATTCCTGGCATTGGTTTCAAACTTTTGGCCAGAAACTTATAATTCATGTATTTCTGACCAGACGCCACAACACTTAATTGTTTTAGCGATCGATTCAATAATCGGGTGTTTTTCCATTGGTACTAGCACCCAAACTTTTTGTCATTGGATTACAGGAACTGATTCTAGTTGACTTAAATTTCAGTACCAAGTCGATTTTTTTTTAAGAATAAGGAGGAGCCAGAGGCTCCTACTTTTTTTTGAGAACATGTCCTTGTGACACGTGTTTCATTAAGAGAAAGAGCTCCTACTGCAAATGCATTAAAAGAAAACCAAGCATTTACAAAGATCACTTACAAGAACAGGAACACAGCAGGGAGATCAGCAGGGAGATCAGGGGACAGAGAAGGAAAGAAAAAAAAAAGCCAGAGAATTACAAGTTGGAGCCAATCCATGATTCTAATAAAGGAGAAATCTGAGCATTAGCTCTATGAATCAACAGTAATAAAGCTTCTTCTGTCAGAAATCTTTTGCAATCTTGAACTTCTGGATTCTTGTTTGTGTTATAAAGGACATTATTTATTGAATTAACAGCATGAAACTGCTATAGGGATAAAGGAATCCCATTGTACTGATTGCAGTGCCGTATTCACAGGGTAACTGCTAAAATGATTACAATTTGAACAGATAGTGGTTGTTTTTGAAGATGACATCGTTTCTTACCATCCAAATGCCCCAGCATAAAGATTGAGGAATAGGGAGATCATCCGCAAACTGAAAATTCAACAATTCCCAGCAAGCTTTAGAAAAGAAGGCAGTGAAAGAATAAGTGCATCACCGTTTCTTCTATTATTAGCCCTTGACAGAGCACACAATTATAGCTTTCTAAAAACATTACTTGACGCCCCATCATGTTTCTAGAGCTAATTCTGGCCCTTAGGATTAACCAAAAGAAAATCTTATGCTTTCCTTGACATGAGGTTTTCCATAACCTTCTAAAGATTGGATCAACTTGAGAGTGTCCAGTTAATGCTTTCTAAGCCTTTGACGAGGAGAAAAGAGAAGAACCCCATATGTAAGTCCAATTGTCATTCATGTCTTGAAGAAGGAAACTTGACAACTCAGATTGAAAAAACTGAAATTAAGAAAATGCTTCTTCTGACAAAGGCAGATTAAAGAGCTCCAACAGAGAGTCTGAACCAAGTGCTTTGCTAAGACTGATAGTCTTATTTTATTTATTTATTTATTATTATTATTATTTTGCAAAGAGTGCAGTTCTGGGAAAAGAAGTCTTCTAACTTGTCCATTCCAAAGATCATCCCAAAGGAGGCATGTCTGGCCATTCAACACTACGGCACTTCCCAAACCTTTATATTTATCTAGAAGTTTTAGAGCATCTTTCCACCAGAAAGATCCTTTGGAAGATGAACTACCTGGTAGCTTTCCATTTCTGTAATGTTTATCCTAGATCAATTGCACCCAAGGCAAGCTGCTTTTATTGAAGAATTTGTGCAAGTGTTTGAGAATCAGAGCCTCATTATGAGTTTGAAGATTAATAACTCCCAGACCCCCTTCTTCTTTGGGAGTACAGACTAAGGGCCAAGCTACTTTTGCAATTTTCCTTTCATTTGTCTGAGCTCCTCTCCAAAGACAGTGCATTCTATACTTATCAATTTGCTTTATGACTATTTTTGGGAGCAAGATCGAACACATTGTATAAGTGGGAAGGGCTGTCAAAACAGAATTAGTGAGCTCAATCCTTCTAGCTTGACTGAGAAAAGGGGAAATATAATTCAGTCTTATCTCACACTTGTTTAAAGGAGGCAGGAAATCATCAAGCTTTGGTTTGGCTAACCCCATTGGGAGCCCTAAATAAGTAAAAAGGAAAGGATTCAGACTTACATCCAAAGGTTCTAGCCATGTGTTCAAGTCACTCATTGCTCAAATTGATAGGGACCATCATAGATTTTGAGAAATTGATCTTAAGACTAGTTGAATCACTGAAACATTGCAAGACCCTTTTAAGAAAGAACAACTGGGCAGCAAAGGCTTCTAGAATAATGAGTGTCATCAGCATATTGAAAAATGGGAAAGTCCAAACTTGGTGCTAGGATGGGAAGTTTCAGGAGATTAAGTTGCATTGCCTTGTTGAGAATTGATTGCAAAAGATCAGCAGCGAGCACAAATAACAAAGATGAAAGGGGGTCACAAAGATGAAAGGGGGTCACCTTGTCTGACTTCTCTTCTGCAATGAAAGGATTTCCCTGCTACTCCATTTAACAAAACTGCTGAGGTTCCAGATTGTAAGATAGACTCAATCCATGATCTCCATTTTAGCCAAAACCTTTATGAGTCAAAAACATCAAGAATTACTTTGTGCTCAACTCTATCAAAAGCCTTCTTAAAATCGAGCTTTAAGACCACAATTTCTTTTTTTGAGTGGTGGTAAAGGTGCAGGTACTCAAAAGACCAAGCAATGCAGTAGTTCTAGATTTAATAAAGTCATATTGATTCTTATCTACCAAACTAAGGATGACAGTTTACAGTCTATTTGCCAAAAGCTTAGTGATCAACTTGATGGAGCCATTCAATAATGAAATCGGCCTAAAGTCCTTGCGCCCCATCAGCTTTGGGGATCAGTGTAATGTAAGAATCTATTACTCTTATAAAGATAAACCCCACTACCTCATTCTATCTTATACCAGAGAGTGCCACATCATCCTTTTAATCCCAAACATTGCTAGTGATTATCCTAGCTGTTTGATGGTGGTTAGTAATAATCGCATCGTCGAGAGGGCCTTGCTTCTGGCCTTCCATCGATCTGTCATTCATTAGCCATTGCCTCTTGCACTCCCCTTCTCACCACTACGTGTTCCATACCGGTACATCAAGAGATTTTCTCAGAATCGTGGTTTCATTCTCCCAAATCCCAAGTAATGCATGTCCTAAGTTGAAAACAGTTATCAGACCTCTCAGTTCCTCCTGGTGGACAAAGGAAGAGCTCAGAAGCCCCCTTTATTGTTGCCAAATGTAAGCGACTCATTTATATCCTCTCCTATAAAGGAACAACAACAGCATCGAGCGCCTGAGGTAGAAGACAGCATCAGGCGTCGAGGTCAAGTTATCCAAGAACCTCCGGGGCTCAGCCACCGCCGCAACAGATAGAGGAGGGAGGAGGAACATTCTTCAAAGGCATGAATCTGGCACAGCGGCAGTCGCGTGTATGTCGCTTCTGGTCGCCTGCACTGGGAGAAGTCACATGTGGAGGATGCCCACGCTTGTGTTGGATCTCGCCAACCCACACACTTCAACAACAGAGGTCCTATGTCTTGCAGCAGCAGTGCCACCCTTGGCTTCCAGTGCATCGAGGCCGCGGTGCTTGTGGATTTTATGCTTGGCCCCGCTCATCGAGGCCATGGTTGCCCACCGCCCGTCAAGGCTAGAATGCTGTCCCCCTTCTCGGCCGCCTGTGCATCAAGTCAACTACAATGGCGACTGTGTTGAGCAAGCAGCGATCGAGAAGCAGTGAGGGCATGCCTCGTGCTGCAGATCGTGGTTTTCTGATTTTTTTTATATATAATCCAATAATTTAAAGGTTTAAGTTGTCTCTGTTAGCAAGCACCTAAGTAATTACAACAGTAACGAGATTATGAAGTGACACTATATATTTTTTGCATTACATTTAATTTTCTTCTGTAACTTACTACCTTTTATGTCTCCAGAAGATGTATGCATTGAAAAATACGCAATACCCAATACCAATAGGGTTCATATAATAGAAAAACAAGCAATGGTTTGATTTCGCAATTTGTTATCCAAAATAACATTTATAAGAAGGTCCTACTGTTCACTGCGATATTTCTTCTATAAAATAAATATACTAAATATTTTTTTTTAGTCCATGCTTTGAAGAATATGCTCAGATTTGTTTATCTTATGTCTAAGTGTCAAATTGGCATGTGCCTTAGAACTAAGGAGAAAACTATCTGCCAAAAACTATGGTCATTTTTTTATTCATTCATGCATTTATCTATACGTCATAATTTATAACATCACATTTTCCAAAAGAGTTTGACCGAACAATCTATCTCATTTGTATTATCCTTCCCATTGTGATTTTTGTTTTAATTCCCGCGGCAACGCGCAGGAAATTCTTCTAGTTATTTATGCTTCAAAGGCAGACTGAATCATTCTGGAAGGCAAGACAAAGAGCATAAAAATCATCTTTGATAAAATACCAGCAAAACATGATGAAATCATTGTTAAACCCATCTGGACCTAGAGTTTTATCATTGGGCTAGCTTTTAATGTCTGCATCAATTTCAGCATTGGTGAAAGGCTCCTCTAGCCATTCCAGATTTGGAATAGCCTCTAGAAAAGAATCAAGATTGAAAGTCATGCCAGTGTAATCTGAATGACCCAGTCTTTCTTTGAATGCTTCCCATAAAACCTTTTCCTTATCAGCATGATTAACAACAATTTCACCACTATTTTTTCTAGCTGAGCTATCAGATTGTTTCTATGTCTAATGGTGGAATTTGCATGAAAAATCTTGGTTCCAGCATCTCCCTCTTTAATCCATCTAATCTTGCTTCTTTGCTTCTTTGCTTCTAGTAGACTCTCTGCTGCTCTAATATCTGGCTCAAAGTAACAATTAGAATTTCCTCAAAGTTCCACTCAAAAAGAGTCAGATCTCTATGTTCTTGGATCACCTCTAGAAGGGAAAGAATTGTGTTGACATTTGCCAATTTTTTTTAGCTTAGAGATCTTCTGCTGCCAGTCTCTCAGCATTTTTCTTAGATACTTGCATTTAGCAGTAATTGCTTTTGCTTTGTCTGATTGGTTACTTGGGTCCTGCCATCCAGCTGTCTGCAAAAAACTTGGATGCTGCATCCAGAAGTTTTCATATCTGAAAATTTTCCCTTTGGGGGTGCTGGTGGAGGTGCTTATGTTGCAAGGCTAGTGGTCAGAAGTTTGCATCACTAAAGAGCTGACTGCAGTGTTAGGATATTTTGTGGTCCATGAGCTTGAAGTGAAAAACCATTCCAATCTTTCTAGAAGAGAAGACTGCTTGTTTGTCCAAATAAAATTTCTGTCATACAGAGGTAACTCAATCAGCCCTAGGGCGCTTAAAGCATCATTAAAGAGAATACCTTGTAGGGTTATATTTGATACCGTATCCTATCACACTGGCCTAAACACACATGCTTGTACACAGGCCCATTGGCATCGACAGGATTTGAATAGTCAGCGGCCACTGACGACAATACCTTGTAGGGGGGCGGTGTTGACTTTTCTAACATGTGGGTTACGTATAGGTTTCCCACAATTATAAGCGACGTTTGTAGATTTCTATTCAAAATTTGGCCCGTTGACAGTTGAGGCGCAGTGCAGGCCCAACGTATAGTAGAACTGAATGAAAAGGAACACACCATGCTCGTGAACCTGAATGAATGAAAATAGAAGGGCAATTTCAGTCAGGAGCGACCGACCGACCCGATCGACGAGATGCGAATCCGCCGTTAGAAAACACACAGCTAGCTACATTACATCAGCAGGAGCGGCCATCCATCTCACTAGTCAGCAGAGCACCACCACCACCAACGTCGGCAACTTGCTGGGCGCCGCCGTCCTCATGAGTCATGAACGACTCTGGGACTGAGAGTGGGCTTCTTTTTCTTTAAGCACCAACTCTGACTCTCTAAGAGCCGGCGGTGCCCGGACTGGAGCGCTGATGGAGGCGCCATCCTCCGAGATGGCGTCGTCGACCCGCTGGATGCAGGGGACGGAGCAGAGGCCGGCGGAGTCCTTGCTCGATCCAGTGGCCGGCCACCAATCCTGCATCCGCAGGGCCCATCCAGGGACGGCGATGCATGGAGCTTCACATGAAGCTGACGTGCCGCCAGAGGTAAACATGCTGCCATGTTCACAATCATGTATCGTTTCAATTCAGTTTCACTTGAATGAATGAAAAAAATCTAGAGAACACAGGTAGAGGCACAGATTCTGTCAAAAAAAAAAAAAAAAAAAAAAAGGAGAGGCACAATACAAGGGAAACAGAAGGCTTACGTGAGGAGAAGAGACAGATGGCCACTGGATGTGCATGAATTGTTCGGAATCGATAGAATTTGAATAGTCAGCATTGCATATGACAATCACCTTGGCTTTAAGCGCTAACTCTGAGATCTGGCGGTGCCCGGACTGGAGCGCTGGGGAAACTGCCAAGATGCCAAAATGGAGTAGGCTGCTCGATGCAGGGGATGGACTATGGAGCAGAGGCCGCCGGAGTAACAGAACCGATGAAGCATCCGCAGCCAAAAGTTGGTGATGTGGTAACAGAGTCGATGGTGCATCAGTGCATATGGCAATCAGCACTGCGAAATGCATCTGGCCACAATTCCTACCTCCTTCAAGTTTAGTCAAGTCATGAAGTCAGTCAGATGCATCAGATGAGGCCTCGTTTCAGTTTTTTGGAAGGAAAAGACGTCAAGTTGTTGAATGCATCTGGCACTAGAAGGCTCGAAAGCTGTGGAAGAAACCAAATTGGCATGAATTCATTAAAAACATATTGTAGATTTATCTGATTTTTGGCCGTACACCCAAACAAAACGGATTTTGATCTCACCAGTGGGCAGCAGCATTGCTATTTTCTTTCGTCTGTTCACACCAGAGCGACACCTTAACATGTCCTGGGAAGCCGGGACACCATGGAAGCTTCACATGCAAATATTTTCAAGTGGTTGGTCAAGTCAAGGTAGCAGTTTAGCATCTCCAAGGGATTTGGCAAATTGAGTTGGCATTTGTTGTTGTTTGCAAACTCCCAAAACAAATTGCAAATAATTAAAATGGGCCATCTCCAAGGGAATTGGCATTTAGACTTGGCAATTAACATTTGTGGACTCAGGTGGTTGCTCCAGGGCGCGCTGAAACTTCACGCGCGAAGCTTCGCGCGACAGGCCGCCGCCAATACGTCGCTCGTGCCCTAGGAGGTCGCCGTAGCGCAGCTGACGCAGCTGGTCAGCAACCTCCTCGCCATGCACAAGCTGCTGCGGAGCATCACGCCGCTGCACCACCGTGGACCCCCTAACATCGTAGGCGTCGGCGTGAGGCATGGGCGAGACGGTCATCTCCGGCAGCCGGAGCTTCTCCAGTGGCTGGACCACCTTCCGGAGCGCCACCTTCGGTAACTCTTCCATCTTTTTCTAATTTCAGCGGCGGAAGAGTTATTACGCTGTAGGCAGGATGTACGTGTGTGCTAGGCTACCTGAATCTTTGCTTCGTTGCAGCGGTGTCCGGCGGCGGGTTCATCGCGCGGGACCTGACGATCCGCAACACGGCGTGTCCGGCGGCGCACCAGGCGGTGGTGCTGCGCGTGGACTCGGACCGCTCCGCCTTCTTCCGCGTGGCCGTGGGGGGCCACCAGGACACGCTGTACGCGCACTCGCTCCGGCAGCTCTACCGCGACTGCCACGTCGCCGGCACCGTCGACTTCATCTTCGGCAACGGCATCGCCGTGGTGCAGCGCAGCCTGGTGGTCACGCTGCCGCTGGCGCCCGGCCAGACGGGGGCGTCACGGCGCAGGGCCGCAGGGACCCCTCACCGGAGGAACGAACGCCGTCGTGGGAGGGACGGGCGGCGGCCTAGAATTCATCGCAGCAGGAACCGAGACGTGCAGGAACCGTCGTGGGAGATGAACGGCGGCTGCTACGGACGATGGACGGGTCGAGACGTATATGCGGCGAAGTCGAGACTCCAGTGCCGCGGGAACAGGTGCAGACGGCGCGTGGAAGGTTTTTGCTCCCCGAGATGTCCGGCCAAACGGATTTGCAAAGGCAGTCAAGGCTTGGCAATTTTGCCGACTCTCCATCCTCAATTGCAAACTTTCCCAAAATGCAAAACTGAATTGCAAAACCATTGGACACTACTTTTTACAATTTTTTTGCATATTACCAAATGCCAAGTCTAAATGCAAATCCCTTGGAGATGCTTAGGAGGTTTCCTTAACTTAAATCTTCACATCCATCTTTGTCTCTGCCGACACAACCGCCAGAAGGTCCAGAACAAAGGATCCTCAACAAACCCAGGCCTGGCAACAGCAGACCAGCAGCATCTATCCTGGAAAACATTTCGATTTCTCTCAGCCATCTTTTTAATAATATAATTGCATATTAAAATTGTATTATCTCAGTTTTGCATGGATTACGTTTCACAAGTGTCCAGTTTTTGTTCAACATTTGAGAAAAAAATATTAAGTTTTCTTGTGTCTCCTTATTTGTAAATTCAGCGATCCAAATTTTTTCCCCTGCTACCCATCTCTGAGGTTTCAATAGCCATTAAGATGTGGGGAAAGCAAAGAGCACAAAATTTGCAATGTACCATGATCGAACAATTGTCATAATATCTTGTGCTTTATTCAACAACACTGGTACTGTCTTGTGCTGTTCCATTAAAAAAGAACAGAGATGGCATATTATTATTTTGGTAATGAGTGCCTCCAATTGACACACACTGCAAAATAGTTAGTAGCATGACAATGCCAGTGTAATTTCCTGTATCTAACCGAAATTAAAATGCCTGCAAGTAGTGCACAACACATATCGACATAAAGTCCATTACACTCAATCCGGTAAGCAATTTTACAAGTGCAACTACGAAGAATAGAAATCACCACGTTGGAGCAACAGATTGGTCCTATGTTCAGAAAAAAGAAGGAGTCTAGAAAATAGATATTATAGCAAAGAAGTGTTAAGAAGTTTCAGGATTCAGAGTTAGAACCTAAGCAATGCATTTTTTTCCCCTACAAGCAGTACCTCAAGGCAACTTAGAAATAGTTGAAGCAGGTTTTACAAGCTGAGAATGTTAATTTGCTAAATCACTTTAAAATCAAAGCAAATCTCTGCCTACAAATTTCACAGCATTATTGGTTCGTAGGGGAGTGAGTTACAGTGCAAGAAGACAACTGCGCATAGCATAGCATGAGAAAAGTGAAAAAAAAAAGTGTCATATAGAGTATAATTTTTTAAAACAAATATAAATGGGTATATATAATCATGTTTAACATAACAAAGCATACTTTTTAACTTGTGGTTGTTACAGTGTTACCTTTTCTAGAAGTAGAGTCAATCATTTTTTTTCTTGTTCAAGAGACATGGAAGACTGAAACCATTTATTGCTGAACTGGCTTTGGTATTTCAGTAAATATTCCGTGATTTTTACAATGACAAAGTAGGAGTACGTTCAAGACATTAATCAAAAAAAGCATTTAAGCAACATGTTAAACATGTGAGTAGTTGTATGAGACTACAGAGGTGAATTTTTCAGGCACTTACCACTTTGATGTACAGGGTGGAAGGTGCGCGCAGAGGTATTCATGCTTTAGAACTCAAAATTATGGATATATCAAGAGAGGATCCAGAGGACAGAATAATGCACAATATGAAGGAATGGTCTGCACAACAGATAGAGACATGCAAGCGGGTCACCCAGAAGAAGAAACATTAATTGTGGTGAAATAAATGAAACAAGAGTGCGAGTTTATGGGGTTAGAGAGAAGCAAGGGAAATTGATGGGTGGGAAGTTCCACCTCTTTGTTACCTTGGGTTTGTCAGGCTTTGACTATTGGAATGATATTTATCAACTTGCGGCACTGAGTTATTATTAGCTCCTCGCTTTGGCTGTCATGGACATCTAATTCTCGCAGCGAAGTTGGAAGGTCATCCACCTCGGGCAGCGACCGGATGGCTGGGCAATATCTGATCACTAATTTTTGAAGTGAATCTGGTAGGCAATCCTTGGACAGTGACTGGATCTCTGGACAAGCATCGATAGTCAACTTTTCCAGTGAACTTGGGAGGACATCCTTGGGTAGCATCTGGATTGCTCCGCACGACGAGATCCATAGCCTCTTGAGGTTACGAAGATCATCTAGCCATTTAGGGAGGGATTGCAGGTTGAAGCAGCGCTTAAATGCGATCTCCTCGAGGGAGTTGACGAACAGAAGGGTCCATTGTTGCTCTATGAAGCGCTCCACCTTTTTATCGCAAAGTTCCAATTTGGTAAGCGAGGAAAAGATCAGGCCACGGCGAATAGACGCAGCAGTGAATCCAGCAACATCACCTATTTCGAGCTCCTGCAGTCTGGAGGAACAGGATGGAATCTCTTGTTCATGCACCTGTGGGTGCTCGGATTCAACAAAGAACTTGGGCGTTCCATTGACAGATAATTTGGTGAGATGGCCTTGGGTGAGGAGAGACAACAATCCCTCGACTCTTAAATCCCCACATACGTGTAACGATAAACTTTTGAGAGAGCTGAGGTTTGATAGAGGCAGTTGTGCCCCCGTGCCCACCGCTCGTATCTCCAGGTGTTCCAGGGATTTGGGGAAGGGAAAAGAAGAAGAGAAGAATGAAGACGAGTAGGCGGACAGGAGCTCGGGGCAGTCACAGATTACCAGCCTTCAGAGGGAGGTTAGTCCTCGGAGCCCTCCTCCTCTCCCAGTTCGTCCATCTTCTTCGTTGCTGTCGTGAAGTGGATTGGAGCGGTGGAGGCTCAGCTCTGGGCAGAACCAGATCTCCAGCTCCTGCAGTTGGGGAGGCAAAAGCAACAGGCCGCGTTCTGCTTCTTCTGATGCGACTATTACGTCGCCCACTGCTCTTGTGCCCTGCTGCTGCTGCTCCACTTCATTAGCTGAAGGTAATGGTGCGGGTGTTTCTATTGCCTGCTGCCCCCTCAGCCAGCCATGTAACCTGCTTCCCACATCCCAATAGCTCCAGATTTGAGAGCTTTGGGAAGTAGGTGAGTAGATGTGTTAACTCCTTCCCACTAGCATTCCACTTCTTGATGGTCAAATCTTCAATTGAAAACTGATATTTGACATGGCTGTCAGCTTCAATAAATGGAAAGACATCACTCGAACAAGACATCTCTAGGGTCCTTAATTAGGGATGATAGCATTTGTAAGTAACACAGTGGCAGGAATTGGCAGCTATTCATGCACAACGCCTTCAGTCCAGTTAGATTATGAAAAGCCAGCACATTCCAAAACATGCTATCAGTTGTATCCTTCTTTCCGTTAATGTCCAAAATATATTCAGAATTGTTTCCTTTTTGAAAAAGCAGTCTATCAAGATATGAAGTTCCTTTTATATAAATGGAGTGCAGAGCTTCAGTCCAAGGAACGGGAAGAAATAATGATAGTTCTGGACAGTTCAAAATCTTGAGCTTTGAAAGTCTAGAAAATAAAACTGAATTTGCACCATTCCCTTGTCGACAACAACCGACAGAATGTGAAAAATGATAATTCCAAAAGTTGAGAGCAATCCTTTAAGCACTTCCAAATAAGGAAACAATTGACAGGGGGCATGCACAACCCATTTTTCAACCATGGTAAGTTTGCAAAGTTCTAGCCTTCTCAAATTTCCAAACCTTTGTTTAGGGATATTGCCTGAAAGTTCCTTATGAGGCACATTATTAATTAGCAACAACTCTCCTATAGGCGGAAATGTTTTCCAGGCTACACCATCTAGACAAAGAGATTCCAAACTTTTGATAGAGAGGTTTGTCCCAAGCCATGAAGGGCAAGTGCCTCCTTTGTGCCCTATAATGGTTAACTTTTGAAGATAGCTGCTTGGTTCAAGACTTTGAAGAACATCTTCTTCGAGTGTAGAATAATTGGTAGACTGGTCAATATTCCAACGTAGTATCAATTCATGTATGTGACTTTTTTTTAGCATCAATTTTGCTTCATTTGCTTCTTCCAGTGCCTGACCATTTTCAAGATTATTGATGCACAGTGATCCATGTAGCTTTTCCAAATGTCCTATCTGCTTTAATTCAAAGCCTTGATCCTCTTTTTTGACAACAAATCTTCTTAACTCGTATAATGATTTTAATTTCCCAACATCAACAATGCTAGAGTGTATTATGTCATCTGGAACAAGATGACACAATTTTACAAGGTTGCTAATATCTCTTGGTAGATCCATGATGTCACAATATTTTGCATCTATGACCTTCATGTGATAAAATCTGGAAATTTTGTTCGGAAACATAGCTTTATTATATAGAGAACTTTCAATCCGAAGGTAGCGAAGATGGATAAGATGATAAAAGTTGTGCAACAAGTCTTTCACATCATAGGATGCTCCTGATAGAAAGACAAGATGAAGGGCCTTTGCTTCCCTAAATAAATCACCAAAGGCTTTGATTAAGCAACCATGGTGTTTTCCAAATAACATCAAAGAACGTAGTTTTTCAACCCTTAATCTTCCTTCCAGTGTATTAAAATCATCCACACAATGTTTGATAGTCAACCTATCCTTAACGCTAGTGTTGTCTATGTTGATAGACAAGTGGCGAATGGATGGCAGGACTTGTAAAGACCTCACTTGAGACTGAGAAGAACTGTATATGCTCAGGCATTCACGTGATGAAACTTTCCTTGCTAGTTCATGCAAGAGATCATGAAGAATGTAACAAGCACTTTTCTCTTCCTCGAAAAATCCATACTCAACTAGGATTTTCAAATGACTTTTCCCTACATTATATTCATCTTCATCACATGATGAATGTAGAACATCCAGTCCTATCCAGAAGTTAATTAGCTCTTCTTCTTTGAACTTGTAATCTTGAGGAAACAAAGCACAGTAGGAAAAACACTGCTTGAGCTGATGAGAAGGTAGGTAATCAAAACTTAACTTCAGTGCAGGCATTATATCATCCGGGCCATTGATTTGCTCCCATTTGTTACTTTCTAACACACTTCTCCAGTGATCCAATGTAAGCTGGGTTTTCAACAATCTGCCAACAGTTTTTGCTGCAAGGGGGAAGCCCTTCAGTTTGTCAACTATCTTAAACCCAGTTTCAAGTAAGAATGCATGGTCCTTTCTAGATTAGTCATTATGACCAAAGACAATTTCTAGGAATAATTCCTTGAATTCATTACTTTCTAGACCGTGTAAATCAATTGAATGATTGTTCTCTCGAACCATTATTATTGCCTGTGCTGGGAACCGTGTCGTGACTATAATTATATTACCCTTTACTTGTGACTTCTGGAATGGCAGCAGTAGATCTTTCCATTGATCCTCATTTCTGCAGTCCCATATATCATCGAGTACAAGCAACAACCTCTTATTTTTCAATCTTTGCTCAATGGAATCTCTAACAGGACCATTAGTACTTTCACCACCAAGGATATCCCTTTGAATCTTTTCAATCAGCGTATTCACGTTAAATTTGAGTGATATGCATGTCCAAACCTTGACATCAAAATGTTGTTGCACTTCTTCACTGTGATATATATGTTGTGCTAAAGCTGTCTTCCCTATACCGCCTGGACCAATGATTGGGATAACTGTGAGGTCCTCAGCATAATGTTTACCCTTTGTGATATCATGTATGATGCTATCCATCATATCCTTCCTCCCATACAATTTCCGCTCTCTGCTTTCAGAGAAGGTGGTGGGACGAATTTCTTCAGAGTTTGGGACAGTAATGCTGCAGTTATTAAGGCCTAATGTTGCAATAATGCTAGAAACATCTTCACGCGCCCGCTTTAGTTTGCTTACAATATCATGCATTCTTTTGGAGGAATCCACCCTATCAAATCTCAACTTGTCCATGCTGTTATTATCATTGTTGTGGCCACTAACATCGCCAACTGCTGATGACAGAGGCAAGCAAGGGAAGCATTTACCAACAGCATGGATGATGTTGTTGCAGCCTTCTCTCGAAGTTGAAGCAGACAAGCTTGCTGGCAGCAAACCTATCAGATTGCCAACAGCAGCCGTTGCAGTGTGACGCAGATGAAGGGCCAGGTTGTGGGCACCACCCATGGCATGCTCACCAGCAGCATGGAAGGTGCCGTCCAGCTCGTCCTGGATGCGGAAGTAGTCCATCTCGTCCAGCAAGTCCTCGGCGTCATATCCGAGCTCCTGGAGCTGCACCAGAAGCTGCTTGAGCGCCGAGTTGTCAATTTCCCTGCCGATGGTGGGCTCAAGCAGCGCCTCCACGTTGGAGCCAAGCTCGACGCTAGCTGCCCAGTTCTTGATGAGCAAGTTGTCCTCCAAGTAACTCAGCGCCTTGCCCAACACCGCAGACGCCATCTTCACGCCGATCTCGGAGGATCAGAAGATCCACACGTCTAACGCTTGATCTGTGAAATAAATTATTGTTTGATATATAAAACTATTCAGCAAAATCCGGATCCCTCACAAGTCACTGTACTGTACATATGAAATGGAGGGGATCACTGGATCGGATTATTAATTAACCTGTTACCAGATGAGGAAAAAAAAAGTACTTACAAGAGTGAGTTTGCTCACCTACAAGATAA
The DNA here is from genome assembly GCA_015844335.1 of Chrysopogon serrulatus. NCBI lineage: Eukaryota > Viridiplantae > Streptophyta > Magnoliopsida > Poales > Poaceae > Chrysopogon > Chrysopogon serrulatus. The sequence goes on from JADLZL010003759.1 coordinate 180,978, forward strand.
CGATCCAGCACAATTTGATCTCCGAAGTTGTCTAGAGTACACAGCCTGTACTCCGTGCTAACTCCTGCGGCTAGCTAGCCTGAAGATCCCATGCATGCTGTTTCTCTCAGTGTTCCCAAGAGCAAGATCTTAAGGAGCCTCTCAAGTTCTCAGCGCGAGAGGGCTGCTACTCGAGATTCCAGTGGAGGCGAGGCCCAACGCACAAGTTGTGGACGACGAGCTGAGCAGAGACAATAATGGTATGGTTGGCTACGTCGTCAACAACGTGTTAAGTGCTGTGGGGCACAGGCAGGACGTTCCTCTCGTGGACACTCATCATTTAGGGCCACTGAAAACGACTGAAAAATTCTGACGACAATCGAGAAAATTATCATGTCATGATGGATATGTATTACCGATAAGTTCGACTTCAAATTTATTGACACGCCAATTCGCAGCTGTCATTCAGCAGGGACAACATGACCATTTGATTGAGAATTATTGTTACTTGGGCCCAGTCTTGCTGTTGATCTAATCTGCGATCCAGCAGGACACTGATTTTTTTTTTTTGACAAAACTGGAGGGGCCAAAGCCCCTACAGGAAATTTATTATTAGAAAAAAAAAAAGAACAGCAGTAAAAGGTTACAAGAGTGAAATATGAATGAAACAAGACGGAAGAAGCAACAAAGCAGAACAGAGGAGTTAGGAGACAGAAAAGGAAACAAGGAAAGTTAAACAAAATCTAAGATCTTGATCATTTCTAAGAAGTGTGCCCATTGATCAAACTGGGCGAGAGGCTTGACTTTACTCTTAGACTAACCAATTTTGCTTCTCTGGGAAAAATCTGTCTACAATGTTGTAAGCTGATTTGATTAGCATTAAAGATTAACTCATTCCTGCTAACCCGATTGTCCATAAAGAACTGGGACTGAATCTGTCATTTGAGAGCATCGGAATTTTGAATGACAGCACTGTCAGTTAAAATCAACAAGTTTATGAGCGGCATTGCTGTGCAAAAGGACACTGGAGAAAGAGATGTTCCAGTGTTTCCTGATCCGTCCCCTGGTTGCAAAGTTCACAGCTGTATGAATCTTTCTTCATAGAATGTTTCTTGTGCTTAATCTTTCAGTAATAACCAGGAGAAGACTTTATGTTGGGGCTGACAGAAGGTTTTCCATATGCATTTGAAGGCTGGTTCGGTTGGTTGGTGCCAAGGTTTTGGAATTCGGAATGGGAAAAAATTCGGTGCTGACCGAAATGGACGAATTTCGGTAAATTCGGAAAATTCGGACCGGTTCCCACTCAAAATTTGAATGAAATTTAAACAAATTTGATCAAAATTTCTCCAAACGATCTGAAGTGGCTGGGTGCATAGAGAGGATGCATGCAGGTTGGCGTAGGCGGCAAGGAAGGCGGCCATGATGTGGTGGTGGCAACAACAAGAGCAGATCGCAGCGACGGCATGACAGGGCTCGTGACGGCACGACGGCGGGCTTCGAGGAGCAGCCCTGGCTCGTGCGCGGCATTGAGGAGCATCCATGGACAAGCTCGGATGTTGGGGAAGCGACCATGGCTCTCATGGGGCTGCAGAAGCGTTGGGGCAGACAGCGAGGAGCAAGACGGAGCGGCCGGCGGCGGCTCGCAAGAAAGAAGCCACCGTGAGGCAGGTTTTATGCATTGGATTGCTGCTGTAGGGCCTTCGAATGTATGTGGGCTTCATGTTGGGCCATAGAACGGGCGAGAAATTTAAACTGGGCCGAATTTTTTTGACCGATTTGGTTTTATCTCGGAACGGGCCGAAATGGACGAATTTCAGTGAAATTCGGGCCATTCGGGCCGAATCCCAAAACCTTGGTTGGTGCCCGATCATCATCTTATATAATCTTGAGGAGGAGAAAATGTTGGATCCCCCACAATAGGCCCAGACGTCATCATCAACTCCCTATTGTATCTTGCTTCCTCTGCTCAAGAATATGCACTTGATCAAAAGCTACTTGTGACACAGGTAGGCAGAACATTTCAGTGAAAGTGTTCAGGCTTTCTGAATGAGATTAATTTGTTTTTGACAAATGAGTAGCTTTCGGGGAATTCTTGTTGAAGGGTCTGGTTTAAGCCATTCCAAAACATGCATGATTACCCATTCCTGACCTAAATTATTGCCACCTCTTTGAATTGTGGTATTAATTTCAAAATATCCCTCTACCGGAATGACCCCTTTTTCATATGGCTTGGCAAGGGCTATACAAGTATGCATGATTTCAGGTTCGCCAGCAGGTGACCGAGCGCTAAGCCGCTAACCCTAGCCCCCAGCCCTGATGGCGCCGCCTCCGCCGCCGCCGGCGTGCCCCACCCCCCTCCCCACCCCCGACATGCTGGCATGGACCGTCCCTGGAGCGCCGCCGCGGGAGCACGACTCAGCTATGCCGCCCCCGCGGTCACTGACGACACCACGGGTGGGCCGTCGCTGGAGCGCCGCTGCGGGAGCCCGGCCAAACCAAGCCTCCACCGGCACCAGGCCCTGCGGCCGCAGCCACCACCAGTGGATCAAACACCGGCTACTTTTCCTAGCCCCCACGCGCCCCAGTAAAGGGCCCACCACCAATGGCCACCCTACGGATTCCGGCGCTGGAGCGTCCTTCCCGCCCTTGCTGCAGTTGACGCCGGGCTAGACCACGTTGCCGCTGATCTGGAGTAGTCCATGGTGGCCGGTTTTGGCACACAGAGCCTACTGCCGGAGCAAACTAGGAGAGCGAGTTCAGCATGCACTGAGTGCGTCCTCAGCGCCTCAGGCTTCTCCAGGCTCCTTCATTCTCTCACCAGAAGTGGCTCCTTCCACCAAGGTTGTTCCTTCGGTGGGCGCACGAAGTGTCGTCGGTGGGCGGACAACGTCAACGAGGACTCCGACGACGACCGCCCGGCATCCTACCTCGATGCAGTTCGTCGTTTGACGAAGCATGTTTCGGCAATTCGGCCTCCCCTACTCTACTCGTGCAGCTTCCGTTCACACGGACGTGGCGCTGCGCACGCCAGACGTCCAGCTTTGGTTCGTGCCCGTGGTGCTGTGAACGCAGGATGACAGGAGCCTAGGGAAAGATTGGAGGGGACACAGCCGACCGGGTTTTGCACAAGAGGAAGATTCATGGGCGGTGACCGAAGTCGGTAGCCGGTGTCACTTAGGTACCTCTGCTTTGAAAATGCCAATTCTGGGTCCATGAACTTGACTTCGGGTATCAGCTAGGTCCAAACCTGTTATGGATGATGTCAGTCAGATATATTTCTATTTTTTTTATTTTCTATACAGGAAAAGGCAAAAAAGTATTGTGCACATATTTTTTTAAAAAATAATTCATAACTTTTTCATATAAGCTCAGATGAAGACAAATTTTATATCAAAATTGTAACCCTCGACAAGATCTACAACTTTGTAGTTGAAATGTTTTTGAATTAAAACTGTTTAGGGTCCCAAAATACTGTTGTAAGTTTATAGAATTTAAAATAAAACTTAGATTACATATTTACGATATTAAAAGACTTCAAATTAAAAAAAAATTTCATGTACAAAGCTGTAGATCATAGTGAGAACTATAACTTTCACATATACCATGTCAACATCCGAGATTTAAATTTAAAATCTATAAAATTACAACAGTATTTTGGGACCCTAAATAGTTTAAATTCAAAAACATTTCAACTACAAAGTTGTAGATCCTGTTGAGGACTACAATTTTGATATAAAGTTTGTCTTCATCCAAGCTTATATAAAAAAGTTATGATTTTTTTAAAAATATGCACATAATACCTTTTTCACCTTTTCCTCTACAGAAAAATGAAAATAAATAGAAATATATCCCACCGACATGTGGGACCCACATGCATGAGCCACGCCCAGTGTGCCACGTCAGCATCCATAATGGATTTGGACCTGTTTGAACCTAGATGACACCCGAAACCAAGTTCATGGACCCAAAATTGACATTTTCAAAGCAGAGATACCTAAGTGACACCTGCTGTCAACTTCAGTCACCGCCCATGAATTTTCCTCTTTGCAGTCTGCCTGCTCCGCCAGGGGATGGCCAAGTCCCTGCCCTCCAATGCCTACGCCACCCGTGGACGTGTCTCCGCCATCAATGTCGATGGGTGGCAGGAGATCCTACACCACCCTACGGACGCACAGGTTGAGCCTCGCCCAGTGCAGCTCCCGCAGGCTCCGAAGATCCCCGTAGAGCCCCGCCCAGTGTTTCAAGTGTCTCTCCTACTCAAACCGAGTAGTGACTTGTCGGCTGCTAAAGCATTGCTTGCGCTGCCATGAGTTCCGCCACCTCGCTAGAGACTGCAAGCGAACCAGGACAGCAACTTCAGGGGCGAAGGGTGACATCCTACCACACCATCCCACTTACGATGACCCGATGGTCTCCTAGCATGCGCCATGCGTCGGCCCAACAAGCTCGGGTGGGGCTGCATAGTAGGTCGTGGGGGGTGTCAGCAGCACCCGCCGCCGCCGCCGCCGGTGGTGACGCCGAAGTAAGGCGACGAGGACCACAAGCATGGGCACACCTTTGAATTACGTCGACAACGTAGCTACACTCTGCTTACCTCAGCCAGATCCACTAGCGTGGGCATTGTGTGTGAGCACAGGACCTTTCGCATGGGTCATCTCGATCGACCCAATGCTAGAGGAGCTCGACGCCTCACTTGTTAGGAGTCGGCAAAGCGGCAGCCCCTCTAGAGGTTGAAGCACCGTTGGTGGACACTCTTCTCCGGCGACGGCCACTCAGTTGACGCTGGACTCGCCTCTATCACAGCTCATGCCACCTCAGTTTAGCAACCTGGTGCGAGATGTGAGCACAACAGATACGCCCCACCGCTAGCGACACGACACCTACACCGCATGAGGTTGCTCATCGCCTTGCACGGTTCACTAAGGAGGTGCAGCACAAACGGACGCCACCATTAATCGCCAGTCCACCAAAGCAGAAGGCAGCATCCACAAGGCCCCTGCTAATTAGGAGCCGACGGATTGCCGCTCAACCGCTGACACACATACCGACATCCAAGTGGGGTAAGGTACTCCTTGTGCAGAAGATGGGCATCACGCCGGCAGTTCTCTAGTTTTACCTGCCTCCAAGCAAACATATGGCCACTTTTGCATGGAACTTGACGCCAAAGCATGTGGCCGCTCTGGATGAGCTATTCCTAGTGACCAATGTCAGGTCTAGACGTCTAGTAGAAGAGCGTTCTTCTCGAATGGCGGACTAGGATTGCACAACCAGCGGTGGAGAAGCCCAGCTCCATAGGTGGTTGTGCTGATCTCTGTTCGGTTGTATACCATTTATGCAATATCAAAGTTTGGAACAGTATGCTAGAAGGTGCATTCACGGTGTAAGACCACCTAGAACACTCTTCAGAACTGTGTCATTTGTATGGTTCAACTCTTTTCTTAATTACAATGGTACTCAAATCTTTTGCATATTCGAGAAAAAAAATATGGCTTGGCAATTTTCCATTTATGTAGTACCTTTCCCAAATCATATTGACTCAGGAAATGTCTTTTCTATTGAAGACCTTCTCCAGATTTTTCATTAATAAGGAATGATTCTGACAAATATCAGCTATAAAGAGAAAAGATTAGGCATTGTGGAAGGCCGAAGAATACATGCACCCTCTGCCCTAGAGTGATCATTCAAGTAACGGTGACGTCCTTATATTGTCGGTCCGGTTTTGTCAACATCATTGTTGTCATATCGTATATCTTTTGGCATCTTCTTTAGTTTTTGCTTGCTCCAAGGTGATTAACACTACTATTAAAATTAGTATATGCATGATAAAGCTGTTACAGGTTCCGTCGCATCTTTTTGGAGGTACTTGTAGGAGTGACATATGCGTGTGTATGTTTATAATAAAGATAAGTGCATGTATAATGTATGAGTGTGTATGTTTATAAAGACTAGTGGACAGGCACGTGTATATCATAACAGCTTTTTAATAATAAGTAGAAGAATCTAAATGGATTGTTTACTTAATAATAAATTGTTTGTCACAATAAATGCAATTTATCTAAATAGCCAGTAAACAGGTTTAAGAGCAAACTTTAGCAAGGAGGTTCAGTAGGCTAAAACATTTAATTGATATTTATTCATATTATTTAACAAAGCAAATACATCAATTTCTGCCCCTCCAGAGTGCTTTTACTGAAATGTTATTAGACACCCTTTTTTATGGAGATTTACAGGAAGAAACGTACACACCATCTATTAACAAGCCTTGACACTGAGGATGGTGTCCAAGCTCTCGGTGAGGATCTTGACGATGATCTCATCTGTTGAATTGAAATGAGAAGCAAATATTAATTGGCAATGTCAACCGATAGAAAGTAGAGCGATCTATGAAAAAGTTTCATGGGGAATGAATCTGTTGCATTATTGAATTGAAAGAAACAAATATTAATTGACAATGCCAACCGATTGAAAGTAGAACAATCTACGAAAAAGTATCATCGACAATGTATCTACATACTCCCTTCGTATAGAAAATAGATGTCGTTTTGGATAAAGTTTGGGTCAAACATTGGGAACATAAATGATGAATAACTTTTAAGTTGTTGGGTTTGGAAATCTGAAAATCATATGAATAGATTTGTCTTGAAAAATACTTTCATAAAAATATAAATATATCACTTTGTGATAAGTATTTTTATAAAAATATAAAGTGGAGACCGTGTCATTGTCCAAAACGATATCTATTTTCTATATGGAGGGAGTGCTCTGGCAACCGACAAACAATTCAGATGACATTAATTGCATACTGAGAATTAATTAAAAGCTCTGATCAGGAGCACCAAACAACAAAGATAAGTCATACTCATAAGTTACTTAACTATCCTCGTCCAGAAATTAAAGAGAAAAACTCCAGGCGCCACCATGTCCTACGATCCAAGAGATCTCACCAGTTCGCATAGACTACACATAATCGGAATTCACAATTGCACATTACGATTCACAACCTCATTGGAAACACGTACGATTTAAGAGATCGATCGACAATTTGCATACCTTGAATGAGCCGGCAAGAAATTCGAGCAGTTCCTTACGTCGTCCTTGTGTGTTAGGAGCGTCTGTAGCGATGTAGGCGCTCGTTGACATCCGTTCACCCTACCTCCATTGCCCTCCTCGCTGGCCCCCCTGCTCCGCTGCCGACGGGCCAAGGGCCACCATCAGCCAGCGACTCCTTCACCATCATTCCGTCCATGAACTTTCCAATATGTCACCGCTGCGCCGAACGCAGGTGCTACTCGTTGTCGTCCTCTCGCGCGGGGATAAGAGAGAACGTGAGGGCTCGCGCCGCTGCTACTCGTTCTTCCACGGGCCTCCCCACGCGACGCCGAGAACAGGGCTGCCGTTCACCTCTGGTCGCTAGCCCTACTGCCGCCACCGTCCTCCCTGTGCGTGCCACCGAACTGTCCCGCTCGTTGTCTCGCTCGTCTGGATACTCCGTTGAAACTGACGTTCGTCCTCGGCCTTCCCCGTCTCTCGGCGGCTGCGGACGCCGGTCCTCTCGTTGCATTGCTGGCTCTGCTCTTCGTCCCGTCTCTTGCACGCGGGTCGGCGAGGAGTCGCGATGCCTCGCATGAGGCATCGTGCGGGGGCGGTGGGTACACGCAGTGGGTAAAGGAAACGCCGGTGAAAAAAGAAACACGTCGGACTACTCGGCGAGAGACATACACGCAGTAAATGTAAAGAGTTTCCAGCCTAGATCCACTTGTCAGGTTAAGAGGAAAAATTTAGATCATTGAATGTGATTTTAAGATAGAAGATCCAATGGACGAGGAAAGTAAGGTGGGTGAGAAATATTAGGGTGAGAAGCTTTTTTTAATTCCTTCGCTCCTTTATAGTATAGAAATAGAATAGATAGATAAGTGTATGTATAATGCATGAGTATCGTGTTGTACCGTGATTTTTTTTTTTAAAAAAATAGAAGTCACGGTGAAGAAACCGGAGATACACAAAAATATTCTATGAGATTTGTAGTTGTCACCGGCCGTTAACGCCACCGAGCTTCACCACCGATTTCTTGTTGAATAAAATAGAAACCAATCCCAATTCTATTAGATTGGTAAATATAGATATAGGGGAACAAAGTGCTACAATATGAAAAAAGTGGTGTCGTCCACCATCATAGAAAATGTATGTTTTCCGCAGATTTTAATGTAGCGCGTTAACACTAGAGGTACAGGCCCAATAGAAGCAAAGATAAACCCACCATGTTGGCTGCTCGACTCTCCTAGAATGAAAAAAAAAAAAAAAAGAAGGGCAATTTTCACAATGGAGCGCGACCGACGACGAGGTGCGAGTGCGAATCCGCCGCCGCGCCTCGCGACACGCACGTACATCTGCATCACCAGAAGCGGCCATCTCACAAGTCACAAGCACAACCACCGACGTCGGCGTCCGGCGACTTGCTGGGCATCGACACCTCCAACATGGTGTCGGTCGACGGCCGCTGGATGCAGGGGAAGCAGAGGCCGGCGGAGTCCCTGCTCGCTCGGTCCAGTGGCCGTGGCAGGCCACCGATTCCGCATCTCAGGGCCCAGGAACGACGACGCATGGAGCTTCACACGAAGCTGGTGTGCCGCGTGAGATAAACATTCTGCCATGTTCATGTATAGTTCCAATTCAGTTTCACTTGGCACGCATGAATGGAAGTGTAGAAAAAGGTGGAGGCACAAGGAAAAGGGAGGCGGTTATTGAGGTTCGTTCTTACCTGCAAGGCTTTTGAGGTTGTCGCTCGCCTGACCACTGGATAACGAGTGACAGCTGCTTCAAAACTGAAATCTGCATAGAAACTGAAGTATATATCAATCAGACAAGTTGGTGTCACGTGCAAACAAATGACCAAAAAGTCACTACAGCTCATTCACATGATCCAGTCTTTCATGATGTGAACAGAAACACTGACTATACGTACACACAGAAAAGAAAACAGAGAAAGATATTCAGCTGCGTTTACCTCTGAACAAAATAAGGAGATCGAGCTATCTTTCCATCCACAGTATGTGTGTAGTACTGGTGCTAGCTTCCCAATCTGCTCTTCCAAATTTGGATCCACACCCTACAGAATTGAAATGCAAAAATGTTGAACTCAGCTTAATTCTTCTTCCAGCTGATTGAGCTCAACTGCAGGATGTGCCACTTCCATCTTTTGAGTCATTTTACAATTGCAATCTGCAGTGGGGAACACAATTGCATGTCTCAAGTCTGAAACTCTGAATCAGTAAAGGCAGTCATAAACATTTGTATGTAGAGGCAAACAACCAGAGAACCTGAAAAGCGTCCTGCCGCAGCTGGCGCGCGTCCACTATTGATGTCCATCCCGGCTGCATCGGTCTCAGCGATGCCGGCGTGGCCGCCGACGAGCAGCAACCCCGTGAGCATCGCCGGGCGCAGAGGGCCCGCCCATGGCCGCCTCCGCCTCCCGGCACTGCACCACGGTGCTGTTGTCCAACCACACGGGCGACTGAGGCCCTCACCGGCAGGTCCAGTGCGGCTCCCGTCCTGATGAGCAGGTCCAGCGCCTCCACCCACATGAGCGGCGGCGAGCCGGCGACACGATGCGGCCCTGCTCGGCTCGGCGGACGCCGCCGTGGTTGCTCCTGAAACGACACAGCTGCCTGCAGGTCCAACTGAAGACTCACGTGAGGGAGAGGTAAGGCTCCTGTCATTCACATCCATTTGCAAAGATATCAGAGCTGTGTGATGATGATTCAGTGATTGATGATCACTGGATGTGCATGATGCCATGGACTGCTCCTTTATGGCAATTTAGTTGATAAAATAGAACTTGTACCCAAGGACCACTCCTGTATGGCAGTCAGTAATACAAATGCATCTGGGCACAAATCCGACCTCCTTCCAGTTGATTCAGTCAGCAAGGTAGATGCGTCTGCACAGTGGACACAAATTAGGCCTCTTTTTAGTTGACAGCTTGACAAGTTGTTGAATGCATATAGCATTGTACTACATGAAAACTCCATTTTTTTTTCTCAAATTGGCATAAAAAGAGATTGTAAATTTTTCTGATCTTTGGCTTTACCCCACAAAGCAGCATAGAAAACTGATTTCAATCTCTCCAGTAGGCATCTATTCTACACCAAAGGAACACCTTATCCTTGCAGTAGCCCACGGAAGCTGCACACCTTAAAGCTTAAACATTACTATTCTTTCAGTAATATTTAAGAATATACTTTCATAATAAAATATCATTATGTTATTTTTTACATGGTGTTTAGTTAGTCATTCTTCATCAATTGTTTTACAGTTCCTGTCTGATACATGAGAAAATTATGGTTTCAGAATTGCCTCTGCTATTTGGAAATTCAGTGTTCAAAACTAAATATGACTAAATATGTTTTGATTGCTCACCTCTGAGGCTTTAATGGTCATTGAGATGTAGATATTTTGTACTGTAGCATGATTTAACAATTTTCATATTATCTTGTGCTTTATTTGTTGAGACTAGCACTGTTTTTTTTGCCGTTACACTGAAAAAAAAGAATGGTCATATTAGTATTTTAGTTGATAAGTGGTTCCAATGTAGATTCTTTGCAAAGAAATAGTTACATTACATCTTAGTTTAATCTCCTGTTATACCTAATCGAAATTGGAATGCCTGCAAGTAGTATGGAGCACATACGTATACATAAGGCCCATTACGGATCAGTCCTATGTTCGGAAAATAAATAACAATAATAATAATAATAATAATAATAATAATAATAATTATTATTATTATTATTATTATTATTATTATTATTATTATTATTATTATTATTATTATTATGATAATAATAATAATAATAATGATAATGATAATGATAATAAATATTAGAGTTATAAACCAATAATTAAGAAGTTTCAGAGTTAAAAGCATTGCGATGTACCTCTTCTTACGTAGTTTCGCCAAAAGATGCTGGCAAAAGCTGCACATAGACTGGGATGGTAACCTGGAACTGTATCAGCGTGTAGCTCATGCGAGGAGTGTCTCGAATTTGGCGTTCTTCATGGACCTAGTGCTTATTGCGTCATGGGAGATATGGAGATGCAGGAACGACAAAATCTTCGGAGGAAAGCAACCCAGTTTCAGCAGTTGGCTAGCTAATTTTAAATTCCAATGTAATTTGCAATCTGTTAGATTTAGAGGAGACTTGAGGTCATCCTTTTGTGCTTGGCTAGATACCTTTAGTTAAAACAGCATGTAAGTATTTCTCTTCATAATTTATAAAAGTTTTTGAGCACCGTGGGGATCTCCCCCACAGTCTTTTCCCTAAAAAAAAGCAATGCGATGAATTTTTTTTTTGCAACAGTACCTCAAGTCAACGTAGGAATAGTTGAAGCCGGTTTTACCATCTGAGAATGCTACAGAATGTTACTAAACTGCTTGGTCACTTGAGAATCAAAGCAAACATAAAGTTTACTGCATTATTAGATTAGAGGGCAATGAGTATATACAATTATGTTCAACATAAACAGAGCATGTTTTTTATAATATGGTTGCTACCTTGTCCAGAACACTAGAAGTAGAGCCAATCATTTTTTCTCAGATCCAAGAGACATTTGAAGACTGAAACCATTTATTGCATAAATGGATTTCGTTTGAATGCTAACCATTGATTAAACAAAAAAAACCATACAGCAGTTAGCAGCATCCATGTGTATTTCAATAAATCTTCTGACATTCAGAACAGCAAGGCAGGAGCACATTAAACATATTCACCTGATCGGAAAAATATTTAGGTTGTCAGTTACACACGAAACATTAATAAGTGCATAAATAATTGGCTCAATCATCAAATAATCAACATTCTGAACTTGTAGATAGCTGTACAAGACGACTACAGAGGTGATTTCATAGGCACTTACCAGTTTGGTGTATTGGGTGGAAGGCCAGTGCAGAGATTCATACTTTATTATAATTGATTTGAAAATTGTGAATAGATAGAGAGAGAATCCAGATGACAGAATAATGCACAATATGAAGATATGCCCTGCACAGCATATGAAACAAGCAGGTTACCCAGAAGAAAACATCAGTTATGGCCAAATAAACGAAACAAGGACGACTGAGGTTTATGGGGTTAGGGAGAAGCAGGGGAAATTGATGGGTGGAAAGTTTCACCTCTTACCTTGGGTTTGTCAGGCTATGACTATCGGAATCTTATTTATAAACTTGTGGCACTGCTTACTTAGCTCCTCGCTTCCGCTTGAACGGACATTTAATTCTTGCAACGAACTTGGAAGGTCATGCTCCTTGGGTAGCGACTGGATGGCTGGGCAGTCATGGATCTCTAATTTTCGTAGTGAATCAGGGAGGCAGTCCTTGAGTAGTGACTGGATTTCTGGACATCTTTCGATAACCAATTGTTGCAGTGAACTTGGGAGGGCATCCTTGGGCCACATCTGGATTACTTCACATGACAAGATCTGTAACTTCTTGAGGTTGGGAAGTTTACGCAGCCGTTCAGGGAGGGACTGCAGGTTGTCGCAGTACCGAAATGTGATATCCTCGAGGGAGTCGACAAACAAAAGGTCCTCTTGCTCCTCTGTGAAGCTCTTCACCTTTTTATCCAAACAAATTTCCAATTTGGTGAGCATAGAAAAGAAATTGGGCCTCTTACGACGAATGGACGTAGCAGTGAATCCAGCCACATCATCTATTTCGAGCTCCTGGAGTTTTGAACATGATGGAAGTTCTTGTTCATGCATACACGAGGGCTCGGAATCAGCAAAGAAATTGGGTGTTCCTCTGACACATAATTTGGTGAGATGGCCTTGGGCGGGGAGAGACAACAATCCCTCGGGCGGGGAGAGACAACAATCCCTCGCCTCTTGAATCCCCATAATTTATTATGGATAAACTTGTGAGAGAGGTGAGGTTTGATAGAGGCTGCAGCTTCGTGCCCACCTCTCCTTCAATATCAAGGTCTTTCAAGGAGTTGGGGAAGGGGAAAGAAGGGCAGGATGAAGACGAATAGGGGGACAGGAGCTTAGGGCAACTGGAGATTTCCAGTCGTCGTAGGGAGGTCAGAGCTTGGAGCCCTCCTCCCCCAGTTCGTCCATCTTCTTCGTTGCTATCGTCATGTGGATTGGAGCGGAGGAGGCTTAGCTCTGAACAGTATATGATCTCCAATGCCTGAAGTTGGGGAGGCAAAAGCAACAGGCCCTCTGCTCTTGCGCCCTGCTGCTCCTCCACTTCGTTAATGTTAGCTGAAGATGGTGGTCCAGGTGTTTCTGTTGCCCGCTGCCCCTTCACATTCACAGCCAGCCCTGTTACCTTCTTACACAGAAACAACCACAAATTTGAGAGCTTCGGGAAGTAGGCGAGTAGCTGTGTCAACTCCTTTGCTCTTGCGCCCTGCTGCTGTTCCACTTTGTTAATGTTAGCTGAAGATGATGGTCCTGGTGTTTCTGTTGCCCACTGCCCCTTCACATTCACAGCCAGCCCTGTTAACTTCTCACACATCCGCAGGTGCAGATATGAGAGCTTTGGGAAGTAGGTGAGTAGCTCTGTTAGGTCCTTCCCAGTAGCGCTCCACCCTATGATGGTCAACTGTTCAACTGAAAACTGGTATTTGACATGGCTATCAGCTTTAGTAAATGGAAAGGTGTCAGGTAAACAAATCACCTGTAGGCTCCTTAGGGATGATAGCATTTGTAAGTAACACAGTGGCAGAGATTCGCAGCCGAGCAGCATCAACACCTTCAGTCCAGTCAGATTACGAAAAGCCACCATATTCCATAATGTATCGTTTTTTCCTTCAATTTCCAAAGTATATTCTGAATTGTATGTCTTCTTTGTACTAAACAATTTTTCAAGACAGGAACTTCCAGTTCCTTCTATATTAATGGAGCAGGAAGCTTCACCCCAAGGAACGGGAGGAAATGACAATAGCTGTGGACAATTCTTAATCTTGAGCTTCTGGAGTCTAGGAAATAAATTTACATTTGCCTCTCTGTGCTGTTGGCTACAATCAATATGTTGAAATGACAGTTCCACGAGTTGAGCACAGTCCTTAACGATAAGCACTTCCAACAAAGGAAATAATTGACAAGGGGCATGTATGGCCCAGTATTCCAAACATGGTAGGTCCACAAGTTTTAACCTTTTCAAATTTTTAAACCTTCTATCACGGATACTACCTGAAAAATATTCCTCATGAGGCAAATCAATAGGCCTCAGTTCTCCTATAAGCGGAAAGTTTTTCCAAGCTACACATTCTAGACAAAGACTTTCTAGACTTCTGATGTTAGTACCAAGCCATGAAGGGCAAGTGGTTCCCCTATGGCCTTTAACTGATAACTTTAGAAGACTGCTACTTGGCCTAAGCCTTTCAAGAACACGTTCTTCATAAAGTGTGGAGTCTTCATTGGTAGATCTTATAATACTCCAACACAATATCAACTCACGTAAACAATTCTTTTGCATCAATTTTGCTTCATCCGCCTCTTCCGTTGTCTTAACATTTTCAAGATTTTCAATGCAGAGTGATCCACAAATCTCCTCCAAGTGTCCTATTTGCCTTAATTTAAAATCTTGATCTTCTTGTCTGACCACAAAACTTCTTAACTCTTGTAATGATTTTAATTTCCCAACCTCAGCAATGCTAGAGTGTGTTGTATCATTCTTAACAAGAAAATGACGCAACTTTGCAAGGTTACTCATATCTGTTGGTAATAAATCAATGATACATTGTCTTGCATCTATGACCATCATTTGATAAAATCTTGAAATATTTTTGGGAATTTTTGATTCATATAGAGGATGACTTCCAATCCGGAGGTAGCGAAGATGAACAAGATTATAGAAGTTGTGCAACAAGTATTCCACATGATAGGATGCATCAGATAGAAGAATAACACGAAGAGACATTGCTTCCCTAAATAAATTGCTAAAGGCCTCCACAAAGCAACCATGGTGAGTACCAAATAACATCAAAGACCTCAATTTTTTAATTTTGATTTTTTTATCTAGTGTATTGAAACCTTCCACACAAGTTTTGCGAACCAATATATCCTCAACACTTGTGTCATCTATGTTGATAGACAAGTGGCGAACTGAGGCTGGGATTTGTAAGGAGTTCACTTGAGATTGAGAACTGTCTATGCTAAGGCATTCATGTGATGAAACTTTCTGCGCTAATTCATGTAAGAGATCATGAATAGTGTAAAAATCACCTCCATCTCCATTTTGTTTCTTTTCCAAAAATCCATAACTAACCAACTCAGTCAAATGACTAAGCCCAATATCTTCAATTCTTTTATTTTCACCATGTGATGAATGCAAAACTTCTAGCCCTATCCAAAAGTTAATTAGTTCTTCTCTTTCAAATACATAATCTTGAGGAAACAAGCCACAGTACGGAAAACATAGCTGCAGATGAGAAGGTAGGTAATAATAGCTCAACTTTAGTGCATGCATAATGTCACTAATGCCATCTTTTTGCTCCCATTCCTTACTCTCTAGTACTTTATTCCAGTGAGCCACGTCAAGTTGGTTTCTAAGTATTCTACCAACTGTTTTAGCTGCAAGAGGTGAGCCCTTCAGTTTGCTAACTATCTTATCCCCGGTTTCAATGAAGGGTGTCATGTCCTCTCTAGATTGTTCAACAGTACCAAAGACAAAATACAGGAATAAATCCTTTAATGGTTGATGGTCTAAACCTTTCAAATTTATTGGAGGATCAACTGTCGTCATTACCATTTTTGCTTGTGCTGGAAATCGAGTTGTGACAACAATTATATTACCTAGTGCTTTTGACATTTTGAATGGCGCTAGTAGTTGTTTCCATTCCTCCTCATTGTTACAGTCCCAAATATCATCCAATACAACCAAAAAAGTTTTCCTTTTTAATCTTTTAACAATCAACTCTCCTGCTGTACCACCCTCACCCTCAACTTTGGGGGTCCCTTCGTCTTCTCCCGTACTATCACTGTCGTCCTTAACTTTAGTACTATCACTGTCATCCTTAACTTTAGGGATCTGTTTTTCAATTTCTCGTAACACCTTATTCACATTAAAGTTGAGTGATACACATGTCCAAACTTTAACTTCAAATTGTTTTCCCACTTTTTCATATATATGTTGTGCAAGAGTTGTCTTTCCTATGCCCCCTTGGAATAACTGTCAGGACCTCACTAGAATCTTTAGCATTATTGATCCGACGTGTGATTTCTTCCATCTGTGTGTCCCTACCGTACAATGTCTTATCTATACTTTTAGAGACGGCGACAGGACGACTTTGTGCAATATTTGGGACAGTGATGCAGTCTGGACCTAATGTTGCAATAGTGCTAGAAACAATTCCACGCACGAGGCGCAACTGCTCTTCAATATATTGCATTCTTGTGGAGACATCCACCCTATAAAACCTCGGTTTTTGTGGCTCATCATTTGTTTTGTTTCTCTGTAGTGAATCATAATAATCATCCTCAATTCCACATCATTAACAGATGGATGAGAAGAGCAAGCTAGGGAAGAATTTACTGAGATTTACCTTCGATCCATTGTCTTCTCGATTACCCTTCTTGGTGTGTGGTGCCGAGAGGCAAAGCATGAGGCACGAGGACCAAACATCCTTTGCAGTGCGATGCACAGCCTTTGCGGTGTGACGCACATTGAGGACCTTGTCGTGGGCCCAACCATTGGGATGCTCGTCGGCAGCATGGAAGGTTTCCTCCAGCTCGTCCTGGATGCGGAAGTACTCCAGCTCATCCAGCACATCGTCGGCGTCGTACCCGAGGTCCTGAAGTATTATCAGGAGTTTTTTGAGCGCCGAGTTGTCCACTATTTCCTTGCCGACGGTGTGCTCAAGCAGCGCCTGCACGGCAAGCAGCTCTAGCTGGAGGGCCCTGACGTTGGAGCCCAGCTCGTTGCTGGCGGCCCACTTCTCCAGCAAAATGTTCCCCAAGGGAGAGAGCGCCGTGCGCACCACCGACAGCGCAGCGCCGATCAAGGCCGACGTCATCGATCTTCACGTCGATTTGCTCTTTGTTGTGACTGATATGTACTGTAGAAGGAGCACCGGGATGATCTCTGAGTTTGATTCCTCTGCGAGTAAGGAGATGAAATCACCGTTAGCAAAATGCCTTATAGCACAATCTTATTTGCAGGTTATTTTCAAAGCGACATATTGACTCAGATTTTGATCACTTCTTCAGAAGGAGGAGAATCGCCATTCAGTAAAGATAGGATATAGGACTATTGAGACAGCCGCGTTGGAAGTGTTTGCAAGAAACGACTGGAGATTTAGCAATAGGATTGCTATTTAGTTTTCTCACTTCTAAGAATTTTATTGGCTTTATGGCTCAAAACTTTATTTATGAGATCCCCTGGACTATTTTATGTGTGTTTATGATAACGAACAACTATATGCATTAATCGATGCAGAAGCTGAGATATTATTAATATATTCCCTTTTCTAAAAAAACCAAAACTTGCGCTGCTGTCGTCACCACCAGATTAATAAACGACTGTCTACAAAGTTTATTATTGAGGGCTCACCAAGAAGAGAAACGGGTAGGATATTATCACGGAAGCTATATATATTATGATGAGTTCAGTGCTAACTCCAGCGGCGACCCCAAACTTCCCATATTGCTTACTACTGTCTGCCAAGCAATCTATATCGAAGGAGCCTCAAGCTAGGCAAGAGCGCCCAGACGATTGGGATAAACTGGAGATTCCGGTGGTGTGGCGAGGTGCTTGACGAGCTGAGCACTGCGGATGGCACATTATATAGTCCACTACGTCAATGCATGGTTCAAACTGCCGTGGAGCATGAGTCCAATGCAAGTTGTATTTGTTCATTAATTTTACGCCGTGACGCATGGCTCCCACTATATATTATCGAATAATCAATGTCAAGTGGCGAGCTGGTGGTGATTCAGTTTTCAGGCTTTTTATTATTGGTTGTCTTCTTTTGGCGGTAAGCTCTGCTCCTGTTTCACTACGGTACTCCTCACATGGTGCCAAGAGATCATTTCTACATATATACTTTCTTTAAAATTAATTTATGCATAACGAACGGAGCTGTCACTGAGTCATCCTTTAGTACCCACCCAGTTAGTGGGTACAATGTTGTAGCCGCCAGAATAGCCCAGCAGAATAGTTAGTGTTACGCCCCACTGCCTACTTCTGTAGTGGTAGACCGACCCAAACTATATGGATTCAAAAAGAAAGTTTTGGTAAAATAAATAGACCGGCAATGAAGAATCAAAATAATTAGTTGTTGATGCGCTTTCACGATGCCTGTCGACACAAAGTGCGCAAGGATGGCAGTCCTCATATATAGACATATACAATACAACACGCTTGAGACGCTCGTCTCAATAATTGAAGAACCGAACTAGGCGACTAGGGGTGATTGGGAGTTAATTCCAATTCTCTTTTGAATACGACTGCTGTCCCAAAATCTATTCCAAAGCACAGGACACGGACACTGAAATTTAGGGTGTGTTTGGTTCGTGACCAAAGATTACCACGCCAAAGGTTAGTTGTGCTAATGTTTTTTCGGCAGCTGTTTGGTTCATTGCCGCAGTTATGGCACGCCGAACTTTCTTAGCACTCAGCCCCACATGTCATAGACTCATTTTCGTGTCAAGGCTTGCCAAAAGTTTGGCGCCATTTTTGCTCGCCACACTTTCTTTAGCAGCCACAGTTCACCGAAGGTTAGATATGGCAGGTTTTGGTCACCAATCAAACAGACCCTTACTCGAGCCAACCAGTGACTAACAACACTAAGAACATAACCAAACAGAACTGAACCGAGCTAGGGCCAAAACTGTAAAACCTGCCTAGAAACTAATCATACTGGACTTTTCTTGTATCACCGCAGGGGGCCAGCGAAAAACTCAAAATTGCAGTTCCTACCAGACTTGTCTGCTGTGTCCTAAAAGGTATCCAAAAATTATGAAATTATAAACATAGACTCTTGACACCTTAGGGAGGATGTTCCTGGGAGTGTTTACAAGATATCTTAAGGGCATCAACACCCAAAACCTAGCAAAACTCAATCGATCTCAAAAACCATCTTGGATGGTGTTTTCTCAAATTTCCTCAAAAGAGAGTGGATTTTTGTGCTCGTGTTGAATCTACCCACACCACTTGGTGGGAATGATTCTCAGATGTCCTCGCACATTTTGATCCAACACAAAGGATCCAACAACCTTAGATGTCATCTATGAAACTTAACATAGAGACTGAAAACGAAACACTGGACAGATGTAGCTGGTTGGATCAGCTTCCCCCTTATTAATTTATCGGGCTATTACGTATTCCTAACTTGCCCCTAGGTAATTACAGACAAACCACTTAACACTGGGGGCATTATGGTCTAACTAGGGATAGAAGCATCTGACGGGCATGGGCCCTTTACCACTTTGCTTCACTTCAACGTTTGTGATGATGCCACGTGCCTGCCCTTTACCACTTTGCTTCACTTCAACGTTTGTGATGATGCCACGTGCCACCCATGATTCTACCGGAACTGCACCCGGGTTGAGGCCCAAACTCAAAAATTGAGTTTACTCACCAACCAAAGAAGAGAAATTACAACAGATTTTGAATACTGATGTTGTTGTTGCAACCAAACGAAATTAAACTATCTACAGTTCTACATGTATGTACTCACCAACCAAGAAGAGGAAACGAGAGCAAAACAGAGTTGATCGCTGAATTAACTTGTTATGAGATGAGAAACACAGTCGGTGCTAACAACCGCAGGTACCGGGGAGAGATTCCATGCATGTCGTCGTCTGCTTGCAAGCAAGAGAAACCACCATTAGCGAATGCTAGTGACTTACTGAGCGATGTCAATGTTGCCAGACGAGAAAACTAATAAACTACTAAATATATAATACAAGTTTACTCACCAACTATGCAAGGAGATTCGGTGACAACTCCAGCGGCTAGCCCAACGATTCCATCTTGCTGCTTACAATCCCCAAGCAAGAAAGGAACAAAACAAGGCTGAGGGTGCTGGCACAGAGAACGAGAGGAGAACTCAGATCGAGATTCCGGTGGTGGTGGACGAGCTGAGCTGAGCAGCATGGCAAGCAAGCGGGCTCCTTATATAGTCGACTAGGTCGTCGACGGGTCAACGTACTGTGCGGTGGATCGGAAGGAGCACAGGCAGGGCAGATAGTCACCGTGTCCAAGTGGCGTCGACAGTCGTGTGTTCACGCGTGCTCTCGTGAGTCCGCTTCTTGAATAGGCGCACATGGAATTCCTAAAGTCTGAGAAAAACACTGGTTTGGTATTCTTCAAAAAAAAAAAAAATACTGGTTTGGACTTGGACCATATAAGGCGCACATGGATGCCACAACCTTGAGCAATACTCCCTCCGTATAGCCCTCCGTACAGGAGTTAGAAGTCGTTAGGATAGTGATATAATCTCGAAAGTATAACTTTAACTATTTTTATAAAAGTACTCATCACAAAGTGATATATTTATATTTTTATGAAAATACTTTTCAAGACAAATCTATTCATATGGTTTTTATATTTTCAAACTCAAGTTAAAAGTTATTCATAATTTATGCTCCCAATGTTTGACTCAAACCTTGTCAAAATGACTTTCTTTACCTTGTCCAAAATAACTTTCTTTTCCTATACGGAGGAAGTATATACATGATTCAAGCTATGTGTACTTTTGTCCTCGCTTTGTGTAAAAGGGTTAACCTGGAGGTGGTACGCCAACTTTACAACAACTACAAACACCCCTCCACCGGCATGTGCAGTAAGGTTTGATGCTCTGAATACCATCTGTAACACTTCTCGTCCAAAACTACTTATATGGCCAGCTTTGCACATCGAACGACTAAATACACATAGCACCTCATTTCGTGTAAAAGAATTAACCTGGAGGTGCTACATTCAGAGCGGATAAGGCTTATAAGCTGACCCTCACCCTCCTAAACATTTAAGGTAGTATTAAACCCACGAACAACAACCACACATTCCACTTAGACCACATGGACCAACTTTACAATAACTACAGACCACTAACAAGGCCAGGGGTGTTATAGCCACATAATGCAATTAGCATTCCACGCGATCTTTGTATACTAATCTATCAACCCGTGCTCTCGCCGCGGGTTATAATCATATTAGTTAATATATTTGACTAATAAATAATTAGAATCATATTAGTTAATATCTTTGACTAATAAATAATAATTAAGTTTTATGTTTTTTTTTTTATTTCATTTTGGAATAATAGGCATAATAGATACTATGTAGTGTGCACTTCGTATCCAATTGTGAAAACTATCTATTACTGATATTTTTCTATCCATATCAATAGTTTTTCCCTTCCTATATCACCTATGTGTATCTTCGACATGAATTAATTCAAAACTTAACTTAAATGGTGGTGGCTCTTTGTTGCAGCATGTATCTAATGATGTGACGAATCTAAATTTTAACTTCTAAATTTCATTCTAATTGATTGCTACATAGTTTGTATCCTCGGGTAAAGATGAAACTCTTGTTATTATTATATCTTTTATAAACTCTCATTTTGTCCTTGTTTAAAATTGGTTTAGGTTTGTAAACTGCAATCGATCTTAAGTACTAAGATGGCATAAATAGTCATTTCAATTCTACACTGTATTGCTAAGGTTACCAGTAGAGTTTAAGGTAAGATGTAGGAAGTTGTAGCAGAGTAAAACTCAAGACGATGTCAACATTTAATCTTTATAATTATTATTTAATTATTTACTCCAAATGCATCTGAAAGGCCAGTAAGATGTCGCCACATGTCATCAGTACTAACCTCCGCCGCTTCTCAAGAGTTAAGGAATTAAATGTGCAATAATGGTTATAGTAGCAAAATGTGAATGCCAAACATTTAAGTTAAAGTGTACAAATATATCTACGTTACAACTCATATATATTTTTATTAATAAAAATTTAAATAATTTGTCAAGATCCTTAATATATGAGATGTTAAGAATAGATTTTCCATGAATGCTATAACAAACATATATATATATATATATATATATATATATATATATATATATATATATATATATCTATATCTCTCTCTCTCTCTCTCTCTCTCTCTCTCTTTTTGTGTGAATTTGTATTTGATCTGCACATGGTGACACAATATGTATGTTTACTTTAGTAAAAATTTAATATATCTATCTATACTATAAAAGAGCGAAGGAATTAAAAATAGTCTCTCACCTTGATCTCTTCTACCCACCTTAATTCTTGTCCATTAGATGTATTTTAAGATCAGATCTAATGCATCTGAATCATCCATCGTGATCTGACAGGTGGGCCAAGTTTATAAACTTGTAAACGTTTACACGTGTTTCTCTCTTAGCAATCTTTCCCACCCTCTGTCTTTTGTTACACAAAAAAAATCATACCCGCCCCTATACCTGTATCGGCCCCTCCCATAGTCCATAGATATGTAGACAAGACTTGGCACCGGTAGAAGCGGATACAAGGACATCGTGGAGTTCGAGGGGCTTCTTGTGCCCAAGGACAACGGCCTGTTAGACGCCGCTGGCCGGGCCGGGGTCGTCGATGACCTGGCCGCCAGGGCGGTTGCAGCAACCCGCTCCTCCGCGATGAAGGCCTCTCAACCTATGATGCCCGTGCGTGTTCTCTCCTGCAGCAACTTTTTTTTTTAGATAATGGATAAAAGCATCCGGCCTCTACACCCAGAGGTGTACACAGCCAATTATTACAACGGGATCCAATGAAAGAAAAAGCCAACAGTCTTTACATAGACCAGGACACTAGAGCAGACGATATAAATGTTTCCACCCTCGATTTGAAATCTCTAAAGCAATGATCTCTAATCTCTTGTTCATCGAAGAAAGGATGCCCTTGGCTTGTTCATCACGCTGCAACAGGGCCCAGGCGCGCAGCCAATACGCTCCCCTGAAAATAACCTGCATCATCGAGTTAGTTTTCATTTTGTTGAAAATAACATCATTACGGCGTCTCCAGATAGCCCAGCATGCAGCAGCAATTCCCACCCATATGAGGCTCTTGGTCTCCTGCAGCAACTAGGCGATCACCGCCGCTGCCCTATGCCAGATGCTGAGGTCTTCGCCGGTACCTTCGCCAAAGACGAGCACCCCCATCAGGTATGCACACCTTTTCTCCTTCCTTCCTTCTGTGCGAGACAGATAACATGAAAAGTTAAGCTATTTGGCTATTGGCATTCGGATCTGTTCTGCCCTCAAATGTATACATGCTTGCTAACTTCGATTTTTGGCAAACAAATAAAAAATAAGAAAAATATTAGGTGTACATTCGTATCGGGGTGCATATGTACAGCCATGTTCTTCTACTTGGTCCGCACCTGCTCTTACCTTTTAGCATGAGTTGGATGTTGAACGTACTGGCACTACAGGATAAGGTCTCGAAGAAGTTTCAGTTTGGGACAATAGCAATTATAGCTTTGAAAAATTTCAACTGAAAACTGGGATTGGTGTGATTGTGCTGAAATAACTATTCAATGTGCCATTGTTTTATAAATAAGGAGTATTGGTTAGTATGGATAATGTTTGTTCTAACCTGATTACATTGTTTTCTTTCTGCAATTTAATTTGGTCATTTTATTTTGCATATATTTTAGTTCTAATATGTATATTCATGCTTATTATTTTGTATGCTCTGTTCGGATGTGTTATGCGTGTGACGGTGGCTTAGAAGGCTTTGGGATTTATGATCAAAGCAGAGGTTTGGCACGGCGGCCGCCATCGCCTGCATCGCCGAGGCCTTCAAGGAGGTGGAGCGTGTGTGGTCGTTCCGCAGAGAGGCCTCCGTTCTTCAGTCACGACTGCTATCTTCGTCTTGCCGAAAGTTACGTATCTTCAGTATCATCAATGTCTTTGGTAAGTCCTGTGAACGCTGAGAATCATCTGTTTTGAGTTTTATCTTTGATCTACTACGAAGAAACCAAGAAGCAGGCCTGCACTGAGTCACGATCGCTTGAGTTGCGAACTCGGGATTTTGAGGACTGCAGTGTGCCGGCGTCACGTGGTACCTGTGGGTGCATGCTCAATTACATGCTTGCTTTGCATCATCAACGCCTTCAACTTCTTTAGGGCAGTCTGCATGCTCCAATCTAGGTACGTACTTGCTTTGCATTTACATGCACGTCAGCATGAACGAGATGTGTGGCGTTCAGTGGGAAGGGATCGATCATCGAAGAAAAAAAAATGTTGCAAGTCACAATTTTAATTAGGTAGATTAGAGTACTGTTATATTGTTGTGTGTATATATTAGATCATGTAACACATGACTGCCTCATATTATACGCAAGGTGCACATGAGAGATCTGCATCCATGATATATTTTTTGGTAAAGTATATTTTTCAGCAACCACCATGCATATCAGTTTTGTTCCCTTTAACCCTCGAAACTAAATAAATTTCGTCATCTAGCTAGCTCTGCTAGCTTTCAAAGGTAGTTTTGTATTTTATAGAAAAAGAATTGAACTGATTTATGTTACAAAATTATGAAATTAACTATTGGTGATCTATTTAAATTTATTTCATACTTATTTATGCCCAGATTGTTTACCAACAGACATATAACATTTGAAGAAAAAATTATATGTGTTTTTATTTAATTAAAAACACCAGTTTTGAGTCTTTAGAGATTATAAACCATATTTTTATTATGTTTATCAAAAAATAAATCACATTTAAAGCCACCCAAATTAAGGACCAAATTTGTCCAGTTTTGACAATTGGATGTGTCCAACAACTGGTTTCATAGTTTAGGGTTGAAAATGAGATTCTCGTGCAAGTTGAAGGTTGAAAAATACAGTTTCCTATGTTTTTATTTTATCCTTGTATCATGTATTTGAATTCTTAATAAGTAGAGATTTGTTTTGTTTTGTATGCGCAATAGCTCGCATTTTACGGTTGATTGGTTCTAAAACCTGAACATGTTTCAGTTATGAGAAGAACATAACCCCATTGGGTAACCAAACAAATACAAAAGGAAATTCTATTGAATGTATACCACATGCTTATTTTAGCCCCTTGACCCCTTGTACAATAGCTCACATTTTATGGTGGATTGGTTCTAAAACCTGAACATGTTTCAGTTATGAGAAGAACATAAACCCATTGGGTAACCAAACAAATACAAAAGGAAATTCTATTGAATGTATACCACATGCTCATTTTAGCCCCTTGACCCCTTGTTGACCACTTTATATGTTTATTAATATTTTTGTTACTTTCATACCAGCTGATGCATGGAAGCACGCGGAGAATGATAGGATTGCACAGGAGTTCTAAAAGAAGCGAGAGGAGGGAAGGGGCTTGGATTCGAAAAAGAACAAAATTACGGTGAGCTTTTCCATTTAACCAATTTTTTATATTTATGACACCTTGTGTTTCTGATGGCATCCAGATAGCTTCTCCAATTAGTTGGGTTCATGTCATTATTTAGCACTTACACCATACAGTTGTTGGAAGTGCATAACTTGAATTAACTATATAGCTATTTTAACTTGAAATTATTTCTAAAAACATGAAAATTTTTTTTTTTTTTTGGCTTGCTCTGAATTATTATAATTTTTATTGGCATGGTTTACATTTATAAAGGATGAGTCAACCATTGACATTGATATGTGTTGAGCACAAACAACTGCAAAAGCAACTTGCAATCTCTGTGTTGACGGTGGACAAGCCGTTGACGTCGGATCTAGCAGCACTGCATGCTAAAAGGCGGCGGCAAACACCAACGCAACAGGTAAGTAGTTTTTTTTATTTCAATAATTTGACCCATTGGATTTTATTGTTTTGGTCAACCATCGTATTACAGTAATTGGCAAGATCCACTATCAAATCATCTGGTACTAAAAATTATGAAAGTTTTCTAAAAAAGTGACATAAATAATTTATATTTAACAAAACTTATAAATATAAGAATACTTAGTAATACTTACAAATAAATTAAGATAGGCACATGCGTGCCGCACGCATGTTAACTAGTTAATATTAACAGCAGTGGGTATTGTACGGACATATATGGTTTTTATTTATGCATTTTTAATAGAAAATGTTGATAACGTAGATATAGATTATTATTATATTTCATAATGACATATATGGGTAGATTCAATGCAAATTTAGAAGATTACTTTGCAATATGTTTTATTATTACAAAGGGGTAATCTATATGATGTATTTTTTCTTTCATAATGGGAGATGTGGGTCATTTAAAAAAGTTAAAGATTTATTTTAAATTATTTTTAATAATAGCAACATGTCAGTAATTTAGATGAAATGCTAGGAGGTTATTTTGAATTATGTTTCATAAAGATAGAGTGGGTAATTAAGGTACAAATTTAGGGGTTATTTTAAAGTTTTTTGTAATGACAGATGAGGTTAATGTATATAAAAATTTAGGGGTATTTAGAATTATCCTTCATAGCGACAGAGCATCAGAGGTGGCTAAAATTAGGGGTTACTTTATGTACTGTTTTTTAAATAGCAAAGATTGATAATTTTGTATAATTTAATACAATGTATCTTATGGCTATCCAATGTTAAATGTTTCTCATTCTTGTGAGAATTTTCATGATTTATCTTTTACTGACGCATGCACTTAGTAATATCACGACCGCCATTGTCCCTCTCGCTCCAATGGTGGTGTTGATGGTACTGCTGCTTTATTGTTTTTGACTTCCATGCAGTGTCGTGCCCGCAGCTGGAGGGCATTGTGCACACCGCGTACAGGCAGCATGAGCCCAGGACATCTAACTCACCTCAAGTATCCACCTCATCTTCTTCCGTTACTGCCTCCCTCTGGTTTATTAATATATAGACATATTTCATTATTCCTTATATATAGACGCTGATTATTGCGCTTAAGAAGTCCTGTCGAGTGCTCGTGGATTAACACCATGATAAATTGGTTAATTAACCCTCTAATCAGTAAGGCGCTCGGGAGCTACACATATTGGGTGGCTTGTGCGCACCCTCCATTAGTGAATGGCTCGATGCCTCATGGGCCCACTCTTATTGTAAATTAAAAATCTCAATAATGGTGGTGGCGTTAATTTAACTTTTTTCATGTAGATGTTGGAGACAGATGAGATCGTAAATGGATTAAGCCACTATACCCTTAGTTGGTGAATGATGAAAAGAATAGACGTTCTTATGAATTGATGAAAAACATAATAATGATGACATGGTAAGACGGCTATACCTTTGGTTGGTGAATGATGAAACCAATAGACCTTTGATCCTTGATGATGGAAATAACATGACCCACCGTGAATAAATGGATTCCTGAATGCAGTGAATAGATGTATTCGATCTTACTTGCACTTTTGGTTAACAAAAAAAACATATAATGGCAGATCAGTACAGCTGTACCTTTATTTGTTGAATAATAAAAAGACGATTGGTGAATATATCATCTAGTCTAGATTGGTTCCTATCGGTACGTGGCTAACAAAATATACAAAGACAGCCTGGTAGATGTGTATCTATTTTATTGCCATTCATATATTGCCTCCGGTACGAGATTTTTTTAATATGTATATGATGCCATGGCAAGGGTGGATGGGAGATTGGAGAGAGACCGATCGATCATACGTACTCTCCATCTATCTGCTGCGTGCTAGTCATCGTGGCGCGTGCTTCCGTGCTTCCGATCTATGCATTGCAAGCTCCGATCTTCGCCACCGTGACGCGTGGCTGTGGCCGGCTGGTGTTCAAAGAGGCACAGACAGGCACCCGGCCGGCCGGTGGTGAGGGCACGGGATGCCGGGACGGGACGACCGCCGTCGAGTCCAATGGAAGGCAGCCAAACAGACAGCAGGTAGCGCGCGTAATGCGGACGCCTCCGGCCGATCTCATATTTACTAACAATGTCGTCGGTTGGATAGTTTATCTTTTAAAAATAAGATATTTATCTATTTTTAATTATAATGGCAGAGGTGGGTAATTTTTATCAAATTAGATCCAATAGTCATGGATGGCTACACACTTTTGATTTAACGGCCGGATATTTCTGATTAACGTGAGAATTTCTAGTATTTATCTTTTTTTTAGCGCATCTGGTGAGATTTACGTGGAGCCTCCGTTGGAGCCTCTAATTAGTAATAGTAAGATAAGATATGCTTGTAAGGCCAATCTTAGTTTCATTCCCATTTAATGATGAGGTCATCATCAAAATGTGTACGCCTATGAACACTTAACATAATTTATTTTTACACACTTTTAATTACTTTAAAGTTTAAAACTATTTAATAAGCCTATAACTTATAATCAGACGTGGTCCAATGAGCATGAAACTATATCTCAAGAATCTACCATAAACATTTGACCACAGAAACTATAGCTATGATAAAGCATAGATTTAAAGTTAGAGCAAAAATTCTGTAATTCAGATCTTAGAAAATAATTAGGAGGACATATACTTTTCTAATAAGTCATGAAAAAATTGTAGTTATTTTTCTAAAAGCATTTCAAAAGCGCGAGCAAATAGGTCAAATGCATAGTGTCTAGCAATTTTTTTTTTTTGGAAAGAGTATAGTGTCTAGCATGATGAAGGGAATCTTGCTGCGAGTGGCAAAAGTGGGGTTCGTTGCTTTGCTCGGGCGTGGGAGCTGGACTGGAACTAATTAATCTATATTTCGCAGCCAACACAAGGTGAGAAGAAGAACCTTTGGAGTTGAAAATAATTAAAAAAGTATTGTGCAGTATGTGTGTATGACCATTGTCCATTACTGCTTTGCTAAAAGCTCAGGTCAAGTGGGTCATAAACTTAGGGAAGATACACAGAGCAAACGACAGCTTTAACTGCAGGTAAAGTCTCAAGTTGAAAATATTTCCTTTTTTGAATTAATAGCAAATATGTTTGTGCTTAACAATGAAACAAATAATTTGCACGAGCTATCCGTTCGAATACGTCATGCAATTTGACTTTGTACCGTGGCTACACACCTAATATCCTAATTATTGCTTCATCCATCCCAAATAAGTGCACTCGCACTTCAGGGAGTTCACTAATATCCAATTTGACTAGATTTGTCAAAAATAGTGTTATCATTTGTTTCTCTAAATTAATTCACTATGCACTACAAGAGGCACTGGTACAGAAAATGTTTTCACAGGCGGTGGTAGAGGCATTTATACTGGCGGCCAAGCCCACCGCCTTTATCTTGGGGTCGATACTAATCGGCCCACGATGACAGGCGGCGGGATGTGAGCCGCCTGTGAAAATCGATTTTCACAGGCGGTTCACTTAGTCGGCCGCTTTGTGTAAATGTATATTTACAGGCGGCTGACTAAGTCACCCGCCTGTGAAAATCATTATCCGAAAAACACGAAAAAATAGCAAAAATATTTTTAAAAAGGCAAAAAATATTTTTGGAACCGGAGAGGCACCCGCCCGCCCGTCTCCGTCAGCGCATTTTTTCGGCGTAAAATCGCGCTTCTGGCGGCCACGTGGGGGTTCGAACCCGCGACCTCGGGTTGTAGCGTACCCCCTCTACCACTCCACCCACACGTCACTTGTGTCTAGATACCATTTTTGTTCCCCACATATTATACAAACCCGACGAAAAATTGAATATTTGAGGGTCTAAACGAATTCAAATGAAAAAATGTTCAACTACAAAGTTTCATAACTTTTCGAGATCTACAACTTTTATTTAGAGTGTTTCTCCATCCGAGGTCATTTGTAAAATTTGGATTTCAAATTTGAGGAATTCAAATGCAATTTTGGAAGCCTATATGATTTCAAGAAAAATTTGTAAACTACAAACATTCATAACTTTTTGAGATCTACAACTTTCATTTTGGTCAAAATTCCATCCCAGGTCATTTCAAAAATTCAAAATAATAAATTTAAAATTATTTGTACAGGCGGATGTCTTTGAGATCCGCCTGTATAAATATGTCGATTTGTACAAACGGTTGTCTAAGACATCCGCCTGTACAAATATCGATTTGTACAGGCGGATCTCTACCTGTACAAATATGTCGATTTGTACATGCGGATGTCTTAGAGATCCGCCTGTACAAATCGATTTGTCTGACGGTTCTCTTTCGGGCCCACTGATTTCTTTTATACAAAGGCGTCAAGAAAATTGGAGCCGCCTGTAAAAAAAAACCGTAGTGTCATCAAAAATGATTTTTCTACTAGTGAGGTTAGCCTTCAATGACTAGCTGATTGTGACAATTACAGTCTTTTTCGTGTCAATGTACCTTTTCTATGACATAGCACTTACGATATCACTATGGTCATAGAAGATGGGTCATAGTTCCCCTTGTGTGACGACTAACAGACCCATATACCGGTGTAGGCGAGGCGGCGTGAAAAGATGCTGAGGTTGGAACGGTGATGGCGCGCGCAGAGATGATAGCATGGTCAGGCAATGGTGGAAAGACCTAACGAGACGACTACGTGAGCGAGACAGAGGCGAGTATGTGCGATGGCGGTGACGATAGCATGGGGTAGGGAGATAGCGATGCGCATGAGAGGCTGCCAAGTCGTTGGTGCATGTGACCGTTGGGGTTCCGTCACATGGAGCTGCAAGGCTGCGGAGACTCCGTCGCGTGTACTACAGAGCGTGGTTGCGTTAGGGCTCCATAGCCATCGAGGTACGGTGCTATGACCGTCAGCCCATCAAGGCTCTGTGGATGCATTGGCAAGGCTTCGGATAGATGAAGTTGGAGGCCTCAACGAGTGGATGAGCCCTCGTGACTCTGAACTACCTAGCAAATAAGGATAGAAAAGAAAAGAAAAAAAGGTATTATGGATATTTTTATAGATTTTATACCTAACCATAAGAAGCTATTTAACCAAACGTTTTCAGAAAACAACTTCATCTCCATCACTTTAGCAGCTTGTGGAGTTGAAGGAAAAAAAACTACTTATTTGCGCATACAGTAGCCCGCACAAATACTTGGGTATATTTTTTTCCTGAAAAAGACACTCAAAAGAATCTATAACTCCTATAATCCTAACCCCCACTAGCCTATTTCTCTGCCCTGTGATTGGTCCAAACTCGCCGAATGACGTCATCATCTCTGTCTTCCACGTTGTTGCGCGCTGAGTAGTCGTCGTGGTCGTTTGGTGCGATCGCGATTTCCCACGCCCAACCCTGTTCTCTCCCCGCTGCTCACCGTTGTCGTTTGGTCTTCTCCTCGCTCCTACTTTCGCCCGCCCTCTGCATCGATGGCCGCTGCCCTCCCCCTTCTCTCCGATCACCCCTGCCCCTTGCTCTTCCCATTCAGTAACTGCTATGCTAGCAGATCATTACAACTGTCAGCAGTTTCTGCTTAATATATTTAGAAATTGCACGGAGACGCTAACTGAAAGAACGAGGTGCTCGCCATCGCTTCTCTTTCAATCAGCTTTCTTTAAATTCTCATTCCCAGGCCTCATTTGTTCACCTTCTGCCCTCCCTCTCCCTCGATTGCAAGTAGACCGTCCAGGTCCTTCGTCATCGTCGTCATCGAATCAGAATAGTTAGGGTTCTAGCCTTGAGAGATCAGGAAGCAGCATCGCTCATTAGCTCCACCGCGCCGGCGTGCGGTGAGATCGTGCTACACGAGCTTCCCATCATGCAAGATTCCGGGCATAGTCTCTAAATCAAAGATGGCCGCTTGCTATCTACGAGGATATTGCAGGCCGCACACGAGCTATTTGCTCCAGATCGTGGATATCCGATGCCACTCGCTATCCATGATTGCTCGAGAGTCGAGACCGTGACAAAGGTTAATGGGTAATTCCTTGAATGGATGAGGGGAACCACGGGAGAGATAAGGTCTGGTTGGGGCCCACCATGTACATGGCAATCAACAAAATAGTTTCCACAGGTATGCATGTGTCCAAAGAAAAACTCTTATGTTCAATCAACAAGGAATGAGGGTTCTTTCATGTATCATCATTATTTGACTTGGATTGAATCTCATGGATGATGTATTATTACGTTGTTTCATATAGTTTGATTTTTCATCTCCTTTCCAATGTTTATCAGTATTTTTGAAAAATCATACATAATCTTAAAAAGTGTAGATCTTACATTTTAATATTTGTGATCTTTTTGCACGGACATTTATTGTAATTTCTAATTTGTCCAATAGACACTAACCGCATACATTTCCAAATTATATCTAAAATTCTAAATTCTAAATACTTGGTGTTTCGTAATAATAATATGATAGCTATTGCTAATTCCCGCAGCAACGCTGGGAATTCTTCTAGTATCAAGAAAAACAAATAGCTTATAAAAAAGACAACTCAGCACAAAATAACCTTAAAAAAATAACTGTACACTTAAAGTTTCTCATCTCCAAGCCTCTTCTTTTTTTTTTTTTGCCACTCCTGTCCTGTTAGGCTTTTATTTTTTTTGAAACCTCAGGACTGACTTTATTCATTCAAAATAGTGGCATCATTTGCCAGTACATCCAGAATGTAGCTAGGGGGCTCATCGTCCCAGATACAATTTTGCCTAATTGTTCTAGCTCGCATTGCTAAACTATGAGCCACCTGATTTGCTTCCCTGCAGCAGTGTTCAATAGATACCTCCTCAAACCCGCTCCATACAATATTACACTCGCTGCAGAATTTGCCGAGAACCCTCCGTCAATCATAGTTTGCACTACCTCCATGCAATCTGATTGAATGATGAGCTTGTTGCATCCAATTCTTTGCGCTAACATCAACCCCTCCTTAAGTGCGTAGGCCTCTGCCATCGGTGCATCAATTAAGTGTGGCACAAAGCCGTGAGCCGCTGCCAGGAAACCCCCCGAACAGTCCCTAATCACTGCACCAACGCTTCCAAAACCACCATCCTCATCAAATCCTGCATCAACATTCACCATAACCTTCCCAGCTAGAGGTCTTTTCCATCCCTCTCTCATCTTCACTGTTCTTTTCGTCGCGAGCATATAATTCTTGGTTAGAGCGACTATAGCTATGGCCGATCTTGAGGCGGTCTGAACCGTCTCTCCATGAACCACTTGCCGGCGCTCCCACCAATTGTACCATCCTGCTGTCAGTACCAGTTCCGCCAAGCCCACTCCCAACACTTGTACATGATCTCTTTGTGTAATGATCTCCTCCAAAATTACTGAGCCCGAACGATCAGCGTTTGTAATCTGCTCAATCTCCTCCCCAACGCCCAATCGTCGCCACACTTCTTTTATTCTGTCACAAGTGAAGATCAGGTGCTTGATGTCTTCTGCCCCATTCTAACAAATCGGACAACCTCCTGTATTTCCAATATGACGGTTAGCAAGAATAGCTCAACAGGAGATCAAACCTTTAAGCGCCCTCCATCCAAATATTTTTATTTTCGCTGGTTCCATAGCTTTTTCCAAAGCTTAGTCCTTGATGCAGTACCAACTTGCACCTGAATGGTCCTAGCCCCACACTTCTTTTCCCATTGACAGTGGTATGCTGACTTTACTGAAAAAAAAGACCACTTCTATTATGATGCCAAGCCACTACGTCATCCCTGCCTGGTGTGATCGGGATTTGCATAATACGATACACATCTGTTGGCCAAAAGATAGACCGCAGTAAATCCTCATCCCAAGTATGATCTATAGGATTAATCAATTCATCCACGGTGGTCACCAATCTGTTACCCCTGACTGTTTGGGCTTTCAAGTTTTGACTTCCCGGTATCCAATTATCTTCCCATATATTTATTTGTGTCCCATCTCCCACTCTCCAGATATACCCTTGCTTAAAACATTGGAGTCCCTCAAAAATACTTTGCCAAGTGAACGAGCTCCCTCTCTTCAATCTGGCGTTCAACAGCTTGCCATCAGGAAAATACCGGGCTCTGTCCTGTTAGGCTGTTACTATGTAACTTCTGCGCCGATGCCAAATCAATTCATTTTCCTCGTGTGATCTAGATTCAACTCGGAGCAGATGTATGAGTTTCAATCAAAGGTTAAAGTTGCGCACATGGTCAGGAAAGTGGCTTTCCTTGTGAGTAGGCTTTGGTCTATGAGATAATCTCCGATCCAATAAAGAGATGCAATCAGAACTGGGTAGCGTTAACTCAACAACCCCAACTAAACATCCACTACATTGACTCCACTAGCATGTCTAATAGAACAATTTCTGAGTCCTTAGCAAATTAACTTTTTCAAAAGTGCAAGCAAAGTATGTCGGGTGCAAATGATGACGGAAACGAAATGTACAGGAGTCAAAAGTGAGTTGCGGGGACAGTTCACCCCGCCACATCTAACCAACTCTGTATTTACAAATCAGAATTTATAGAGACGGCCATCTACATAGCTATCTCTACGAATCGATTTTTGAGGGCAATTGAATCACTGACTGCATCTACAAAATGACTAGAAATATATAAAAAAACATGTGGGGCCGTGCTTTGGTGCCACTAGGTTGGTCCACCTTCTCAGCCTCTTGTCAAAGCAAGGCACTGCCTGCTAACACATAATTGATATATGTGCCTGTCTTACTATTACTAATTAGAGGCCTAAAGAAACTCCCATGTTAATTCTCACCAGATACGCTAAAAAAAAATAAATACTAAAAAATCTCACATTAATCAGAAACATTAGCTATTAAATCTATAGGCTATGCGATCTATAACTATTAGATCTAGACTGTATGACCGTCAGCCCATCAAGGCTGCGTGGATGCATTGGCAAGGCTTCAGATAGATGAAGTTCGAGGCCCCAGCGAGTGGATGAGGCCTCGTGACTCCGAACTGCCAGCAAACAGCAAATAAGGATGGAAAAGAAAAGAAAGGGTCTTATAGACATTTTTATAGATTTTATACCTAACCATAAGAAGCTATTTAACCAAACGTTTTAAAAAAACAACTTCATCTCTATCACTTTCGCAGCTTGTGGAGTTGAAGAAAAAAAGC
Organism: Chrysopogon serrulatus; assembly: GCA_015844335.1. Lineage (NCBI taxonomy): Eukaryota > Viridiplantae > Streptophyta > Magnoliopsida > Poales > Poaceae > Chrysopogon > Chrysopogon serrulatus. The sequence continues at coordinate 215,870 of JADLZL010003759.1, forward strand.
TACTTATTTGCACATAATTTGCACATACAGTAGCCCGCACAAATACTTGGGTATATTTTTTTTTTTTTTTTTTTGAGAAGGACACTCAAAAAGAATATCAAGAAAAACAAATAGCTTATAAAAAAGACAACTCGGCACAAGATAACCTTAAAAAATAAGTGTATACTTAAAGTTTCTCATCTCCAAGCCTCTTCTTTTTTTTGCCACTCCTGTCTTGTTCTTTGTGGTGGAACCTGTCCATCCGGCCCACGTATTTTTCCTAGATTTATTCCAGGATTTAACGACGCTTATTCTTTCGGTGGTAGGCGGCGTGCCCATCGACAAGCGAGATGCCTATGGTGACTTCGTCAATTTCGAGATTTGTCGGTCCATCTCAGTTCTTCGAAGGTGCTCATAGGGGTAGGGGATTTAACAACGCTATTCTTTTCGGTGGTAGGCGGCGTGCCCGTCGACAATGGAGGCGTCTGTGGTGACTTCATCAATTTCGAGATTTGCTGGTCCATCTCAGTTCTTCAAAAGTGCTCATAGGGGTAGGGTGTACATGTTTGTCAATTTCAAGATTTGCCGGTCCATCTCAGTTCTTTGGAGGTGCTCATAGGGTTAGGGTGTGCGTGTGTGCGTTTATAGGGATGAGTGCGCTCGTGTATATGAGTGTCTGCGTCTGTAACTAGGTCTTAAAAAAAGCTCACGTGCATATCCTACATATGGAAAAAAAAAAGAAAAGATAATGAATACATTATTTTTCCCACATTATTTTTTCCAACACCCGTTTGATGGCTTCCGTGGCACAGGTATCTCATGTTTATTTATTGATATTGTTGACCCATGCATCTGCCTGACAATCACACATCTTTACTTGGCAAGTACATTCAAGAGGGACTTGGCAAGTACATGCAAGAAGGGGGCATACGCGCGCGGGACAGTTGCGAACACGCATGTCACTAGTGCAAAGATGTCTGGCATCTACAACATGTACATGTGGCCATACCCACGGACTAAAGGTATGGCCATCTTGCTTGATCCCATAATTATAATGTAATTCCTCTGCTAGGACGTACTGAATTCGGTCATCAATTTGGTCATCCCATAGTTTTAATTTGTGTTCTCTAAGTACTTAATTTATACTATTTCGGTATGGTCAGTAAAACTTTAGTTGAAACTAGACCAAGAATAGAATGAAAGGAAGAGTCGTGGTTTACTTTGAACAAATAAGTTTTGATATAATCCTTATTGACTATGAGTTATAATATTTTTTGTTTCACCTAAATAATAACTTTTCTCATATTGAGTTTACATGTTATTGATGCTGGTAAAATTAGAAGACCATAATCCATGGAGTTATCAAAAAAAATCTATATGGAGATATTCAAACCGCAGCAACTATAAAGATATCTAACCGATCTCATAATATTTTTATAAATTATGCAGCAATCTCATAATATCTTTTTTTATAAATTATGCACCTCTATCATTACAAAAGATGATGCTTTGACCCTAAGTTTGCATTTAAATTGACCATACGTGACCTTATTTAAAAAGAAAATGTAATCTAATATATACCTAAAATTGTACCTAGATTATCCATCTCAACCATTAAAAAAAGTTAACAAAATTTCTCAAACCAACATGTAAATGCTAATATATTCTATTACGAAATAATAAAAAAAACATCCATAAGGTCAATATATGCACGGTTAATGCAATTAGAAATACACACTTCCACCAATATTAAGTTGAAAATATGCATAAAGCAAAGTTCATATGCTTAGACCAAGGAAACATGTATACATTAGGATACAAAATAGTAAATCATATTGTAATGACACTTATACCTCACTTTAAGAAATATTAACACTCATGATAAAAAAAATTACCAGTCTTTATCCTACAAAAAAGTTTAAACAATTTGATTGGAACATTATATATATATATATATATATATATATATATATATATATATATATATATATATATATATCCTAGGACCTAGAATATTCTTTATAATAATATAAAAAGGAAATATTGAATATGTGAGACAATAAGCGTTGGAATTTGAAATTAACACATGATGAAAAACTGAAATTTAAAATATAAGATTTTTATGATATCACATAAAGTGATAAGAGTTTATATACTTTATGTTTATGTTTCAACTAAACGCATATTATGTTACAAAAATGATTAATCCTATAAATTATTATACATGAGACCGCTAGAAATAAAAACATAGATGCTAAAATTCTCACAAAAACCTCGAACATTTTTCCATCAAATTGATAGATTATCACCACTATAAGTAATAGTGGTTATACCTTTGCAATTAATAATCTCAAAATTTTGGAAACAAAATCAAACTTTAGGTTCATGTCATCAAACATAGACTAGAGCTAATGCCATTGTAGTGTAAACAGATGTTTCTACAAAATATATGTTGCAGATAAAAAGAGGTGCTATGTAAAGATAAAAAACCGATAGATATGGATAAAAAGTACATAAAAAATAATAAGTGATAGATCATCAAAATGGAATATAGACTATACAGTACCTATTATAGCTATTATTTTAGAATATTAGTGAAGAGAAAAATAATTAATATGCTTTTTATTAGTTAGTATCTTTTAGTATCTAACCCGTGCGAGAGCACGGGTTGATGAACTAGTTGTTAGAATTTATATGGATAGTTTTCCTAAATCTATATAGAGAAAATCCCAAAGACCTAATATATGTGTTCTCTAATGGGTTTTAGTATTTAAGCCTATGAGTAGTGGTGGAAGGTGCAATATTAATTAGTTCTATATTGCTAGTTGATGCAGAGGTTGGAGGTTTTTCCTCCATATATATATACCTATCCTTCTAGGAAAAGACACACAAAAAACTACTATTGGATATTCCAGTTGAAAAACCCTAAGGTAGTAAATTAGTATTTTTCACTTCTCGCTATTGCGTTGCCGCCATAGTCTTTCCATCCCGATCGTCTGCGTGCACCCACGATTGTGAGAGTAGGTCTCGGAACCCTTGTCTTTGTGATCCTGCACCAGGAAAAGACGAGCGACTACTCCCAAATCCTCCACAACGGGCCGTCTTCGTATTTGTCATCAGCTGCTCCAAGAACTTCCTCAACTGCTCATTGACGACCTCCACATGACGCTCGATGATCTCAACCTAGACGACTTCGGCGATGACTTCAACATCAACGACTTCGACGTCAATTTTGTGGATATTGCTCCATCACCACGAGCTACATCTACACCGCTGTCAACTATATCTACAATCGCAAATCGGCAGGTATAATCCTTGTGATCAGATCTTTTCGTTCACACTAAACATGCAGAGGAGAGAGATAGGTGGCAGGGCAACAAAGTGGAATACCCACCTCTTCTCATAAAAACAGGGTGATGCCACTATGTCTAAAATTTTGAATCAAGTTGGTGCTGACGGTTTCTACCACACACATAAAAACAGGGTGATAGCTTTAGAGGCGGCTAAATATATATTTTAGAGACTTGATTGACCCTCATTTGCACTTATAAATGCAGTACTTTTGTAGTAGCCAATGTTATACTTTTGTGGTGGCCACTGTTATCTCTTATATATTCTCGTAGATCCAAATTTCTTCTTTTGCCCTAAAACATCGCGTACATGTCTATTGGTGCCAATGGCGCCTCACAGCTGCTAGCCAATCCTACATCATCTCAAGTATTGAATTGAGGGAATATTAATTAATTCAGTTTTTTTCCACCTCAACTCCTCAAGCAAAGGTTCAGAGCAGAGTCAATCAAATGTTAAAGTTGCGGACATGGTCAGGAAAATGGCTTTCCTTGGAAGTAGCCTTTGGTCTTCCATAATCTCCGATCCCTTTAAAGAGAAGCAATTAAAACTGGGTAGCTTTTTTTTAGCAACTCAGAGCTTTCATTAATCATGAACAGGAGTACAATCAATGCCTGCTAACCCGGTCAGCCACTCAGGGATAGAATCGAGCCAAAATCGGGAACGCTCCGTAGCCGACACCATGCTGGCACAACAGTGGGCTACCAAGTTGGCTTCCCTACACACCCACGCGACACGAAAATCATTAAAACTCCTGCCTAACTCTGATATATCAAAACAAAGGCTGCCAATGGCCGATCTGACACCCGACTCATCCATAAGCAGGTTCTTCAGTCCCTGGCAATACCTCTAGAATCACCTGATCATAACCCATCTCCACTGCAAGTTCCAAGCCCTCCTTGGCCACCAGTGCCTCTGCCATTAGCACATCGGAAACATCATCAAACCATCGTGTCTCTACAGCGTTAACAACCCCAACTAAGCATCCACTACATTGACTCCAGTAGCAGGTCTAAAAGAACAATTTCTGAGTCCTCATTAACAAAATTTACTTTTGCAAAAGTGCGAGCTATGTCGGGAGCATGGTGTAGATGAGGTGTTCGTTCTTTGTTGATTTACATGTGAGTGAGAGATGGTAAAACGACTGATACATAGCCCTCGTTCGAGGAATATATATAGACGGAGACCTACAACTACTTTCTAGGACTGATATATTTCTTTAAATATGGGATGGATATCTTAAGTTAAACAACGCTCAACTCTCTTGACTTGCCTGACTTCCAAGCTACTTGCAAACTCTATAATGGCCTGTTTTGATCCCATGAACTGAAACCAATATCTAGAAAGTGCTTCTTGTTTCATTATTACATTACTTTCCATTTCTTCGCAATTCCTAGGAACCAATCATGGCCTAAGATGATACTTAGTTCCTCTGTAGGGTGGCAAAAACTTGATTTGACAGCGTATATGTCTAAGCATCTATCAGATAGAACTTTTGGCTAAAACAAGGAATTCATGCATTAGTTTGGGAGTGTAAACCAATACCATGAACCTACTACACATGGCGTTTTTACTTTGCCTTATACATGGAACCTTCAGCCATCATCCCTTTTCAGTGCATTTGCAAGAATCAAAGCACCATGTGTACAGCCTTCCCAGCTAACAACCACATCTGTGAACCTCAAGTCAAAGTCTACTACATCTAGAACATTTTAGGTCGTTGTGTGTGCTTCCTCCCTAGGAAGGGACTCTGTGGATAACAGGAACCATAGGTGTTGTCCGTGACAAGAGTCATCATGGACTTATTTGTGCTCGACTTATTCCCCTCTCCAAAAGGTTTTTCTTTTCTGTGATTTTTGGAGCTATTTTTGGATGTTTGGTTCGTTGGATTTGGCTGCGTTTTGGCGCAGATTACTTGAGGGATTTTGGTGCTAGGACACGTGTGATCAAGGCTAAGGTGATCCACTAACAAATCTTTCACTTAAGCACCCCGAATTTTGATTTCCCCCTAATTTCTTTTTTAATTTCTGAAATTCGCGGGGAATCTTGAGTCTTTCCGTTGGAAACTCACGGCGATGCACTCTCAAGGATGAGGTGAGGTTGCTGTACAGATCTTCTTGCGGTCGGTATTGATTTGAATCTCCTTTGGAAAATTTGTGTGGTTCGAGGTTCGAGCTGCTCTGTTTGTTGTTCTGTAACTGTCTGCCACAGGCCTGCCTGTTTTCTATCAGCATCAATGTGGCTTGCAACTAATTTCCAGATGTTTCAGGTAGTAGTCTCAGCAAAAAAACAACGTCTTTGGGTTTTAGTACTTGTTGATCTGAATTATTTCAGTTTGCAGTGATAGTCAGTGTCCTGCTAGTTCCGTTGTGCAGAGTGTTTTTTTTTTTTTTTTCTTCTTTGGTTACTAGTCCCACAGGAAAGCTTCTGGTGCCGGCCGACAAGGGTCCATCGCCGAGGGCCATGCCGTCATGTCGTTTGTCGGGCCGTTCGCTGAGCCCATTGCCGGACCGTTCTCCACGTCGAGCCGTTACCAATCCCACCCGCGCCGAGCCGGAGAAAGCAACTTTGCTTATACGGAGCAGTAATTAGAAGCGCTCAAGAGGATTAGGCTAGATAGTTCTATCGCACTAGATCATCTTGTATATAGGGCAAGAATCAGTGAGTCCTAGAGAGTAAACTAGGGTTGTGAGAGCAACAATCACTTGAACTCGTGTGCTAATAGAATTTGCGGTTGGCTTTGCCAAACCCTAATCTCTTATCATGGTTGCCTCATCGCCATCTAGAGTTTTCTACGCGATTCGACTACATTATTATTGATACGGTGTAAACTTCCGTCGTATTATTAACATCTTTTTAAAGACCCGAAGGTTGCTGTGCATAACTGGTCGTATTATTAACATCTTTTTAAAGACCCGAAAGGCTGCTGTGCATAACTGGAGGTATCAGATCTAACAATGCGCCATCGACAGGGGGGTCGGATGGGCTTAAGCCTTCTTGCTGCTCGCCTGAGTATGTTGCCCAAGGCCACGCCAGCACTTGAGGCCTTGCCAGCTCTGCGTCGATCAACTGGGTATGCACCGCAGCTCCCGCTCGCTCTAGTGGCCGGCTGCTCCTGCTCCGGCCGATGTCTGGCTATGCCCAACTATACTAGTGGAGAGAGAGAGGGAAGAAGAGAGAAACATGTAGAAGAGAGAGACGGGTGGCAAGGCAAAAAAGTGGCATACCGGTTCTCACTGCTCCACAGTTCCGAATTCTGAATCGAGTTGGCGTGGACGGTTTCTGGCACACACATCAAAACAAGGGAATTTTTTTTAAATAATATTTCTTAAATGAATAATTGCAACTCAAGTATGCGGCGGATGGGAATTGCGGGTATAGCATCCAGTCGGCCTGACAGTAGCCGATAAGGGACAAGTCGGCCGCGGGAGGGCCGATAACTCCATGTCGGCTTTCCAGAAGCCGACCAGGCGCCCTGACACAGCACGGACGCGGGAGCCGTCGCACCCGACAGGCCTATCGGCCGCCCACGAGCCGACTGCAGTCTGCCGGGCGCGGGGTCCGCTGGTCCTCCTATCGGTCGCCGGAGAGCCGACTGGGCACAAGCCAGCTGGGCTTGTCGGCTGGCGGGAGGCCGCCCGGCCCCTGTCGGCCAGCGGAGGGCCGATTGGCCTAAATATCTCGCGGCCGCCGCGCTTCTCTCTCTCTCCACTCGGCCCCTCTCTCTCGCAGGTCCGCGCAGCAGCGGCGGGCGAGCAGGACGCGCCGCCCTCCCCGCCACCGCCGGAGAGCGGATCCGGCAGGGGGGCCGGCCGATGGCGCAGCCTCCCCCCGCTCTCGGCCGGGCGGCCGTGCGCTCAGCGCCCGCCGGGCGCCCTGCAGGTGAGTTTTTTTTTTTATAGTATTATTTAGTTAAATAGATTTTGCTTAGGGTATGTTTTAGTTAGGATGAATGATAGATTTAGTTAGGGTTTTATTTGATTTTAGTTTTAATTTATGATTACAGTGATTTAGTTAGGGTTAGAGTTAGGATGCAGCCGCCGACGTCCACAACCTAGGTGGCCCATTCGTCGAGGCCACCTACCGGGACTACTTGGGTTGGTTTCACAGAGCCACACGCTGCGTTCGTCTCATCCCGTGCCCGGCCGGAGGACGAGCCGCATGAGGCCGAGATCACCGACACGTTCGCCATGGAGCGGCAGCAGCTTACCATGCGTTGGTAAGTATTTTTATTCACGCCTTGGTCATTTCATTATTTTCGAAATTGTACTTTTCACAATGTGTAACAATACATGTTTGATTTGCAGACGGATATCTGTAATGGCGTGGGCAACGAGCTCCTATCGTATGCCCACCAATACGAGCAAAATCCTCCAAGAGTTGCTAGGAACGAGTTGGTTGCCGCCCTTCGACGATTGGGCGGCGTTGCTTAGAGGGAGTACGATGGGCTTCCCCGTCGTCGAGCGGACATCATTGAGTTGCCTCCACGTGCAGCTACAGGCTTAGGGCTGGAGCACCTCGTTCGGCGCCCGGGACCGCCACGACTACTTTGGAGTCTTAGGTACTTCTCTCGGACCTTTCGCTTTCTTGCTACATTGTTACCATATCAAGCTGGCCATAATCTTTAAATTATGTTGTAGGTACCGGGCTTCTTGCAGAAAGTACACCGAGGGTACGAGCAGCTTTGGGACCTTTTCACGGACAAGTACTCCACTGCGTACCCGCCCGAGGCCGGGCCTTCTCGGTTTGTTGGTGCACCACAGCCCACACGGCCCGACGCAGAGTACTCAACCCTACGGACTTCACCCCGGAGGCACGACAGCGTCGCCCTCCGCACCCAGTTCACTTTTCCTACGGGCCGGCCGTCACTTAGCAAAGCGCGGCGGCCCCCAAGAGGGGTCGTCGTGGAGGTTGAGTTTGTATTCATGTATGCATAGGTACCATGGATGTGAACTAATGTACTCGTCGTGGAGGTTGAGTTTGTATTCAAGCTCATTCAATTGGAGGCAACGCTCCAATACGATCCTACGCTTTGCATCGAGGCAAAGGACAAGTGCAAACACAAGCGATCCAACGCCCTGCATCGAGGCCGAGGATAATGCCAAACCGGGCTCACTCCATTACGTTCTCAGGCTTTGCAAAGTATGTGTGGTCGAATCAGCCCTGTCTGCATCACAACGTAGCCTTTTCAGTGAATGGTCGAATCAGCAATGTCATCAATACAACGTGTTCTTTTCAGACTAGGGTCCTAGCCTTTTCAGTGTATCGTCCCTTCAACAGTGTCATCACTAAAACGTAGCTTTTCCAGACTATACACCTAGCCCTTTCATTATATGGTCTTATCAATAGAGTTTTGTCGATTTCAAATTAATGCAGTGTCCCCCGGCTAAATAAACTTCAGCACAACATTACACGTCCCCCGGCCTATATATGCACCTCCCTTGTTACATGATTTTTAGGCACACCTGTGTTTGGTAGAGATGTTTGGAGGCAGAGGGAGAGGAAAGGGTGAGTCCTCAGGTAGAGGAAAGGGGGGGAAGAAGGGACCTCCCATTGTGTGGGAGGGTTCTCTAGGTCTAGATGATTGGGTGGAACCACTTGAGGATTTTCCACTTGAGGGGAAGAGTGACTTCACCAATGATAGACCTCTCCGAGGATATGATAACCGGAGAGAGGAGTGGCCCAAATGCCGCCACGGTGAGGACTGCGTAGTTCAGATGAGCGATGACGAGATTCATGGAGGCCGTCGTTTCTTCAGATGTCCGATAGGATGGGTATTTTCTAGTCGACTATAATCTTGCGAAAAAGTCTAATTTTAAAGGCTTACATGCTTATATGATTTCTCTATTTCAGGCAGCCAATGAGGGCGGCAATTGTGGATTCACTAGATGGGTCGATCCCGCTCCTATTTTTCCCCGTCAACAGTACATCTACTACCTAAAGAAGCGTATCTTCGATCTTGAATTCGAAAACCGAACCCCTGATCCGGACACCAGCGATGATGCGTCTGCGGATGAGGGACTCTGCCCTAATCCATATTGTCAATGTCCTTATCACAAGGGGCCTCCTCCTCCTCCTCCACCGCCACCTCCACCGCCAACGGGAGGCTACGTCGGAGAGGGCTCAACTCAGTTTGCTATGTGGGAACATTATTAGGATCAATCAATGTTTGTGTTATGTATTCGTTGCTTCGTTAAATTTACCTAAGGCATGTTAGGTTTAGTTTGCCACCTCTTTTCCATGCTTTACTAGAGGTCGCCACATGCCATTGTTAGTTGTCATTGCAGGTTGTCTTCTGTTTAATTCTCTAAGACGTGCTATGTTCATATAGTGCTTATTTGGATTAATATTAACATATGTTTGTCTCTCATAAGTTTCTACTTCGTGTTTTTAAAAAAATTGAATAAATTTTTTTGAGGCAACCCAAAAGAAAACAATAATAATAAAAATATTTTACATAGTTTAAAGATGAAAAAAAATATGTGAAATAAGAGGGGGAGTACATAGTTTAAAGATGAAAAAAAATATGTGAAATAGGAGGGGACTGCATGAAATATAGATATAGGCATTGGGGGGGCCGATAGGCACGTATCGGCCTTGCAAGGCCCGATAGGCCCAATCGGCAATCCAACGGCCGACAGGTCCATCTATTTGGGCCAAGGCCGATTGATCTGCGCCCGATCGGCCGATGGGCGCCGACCGGCCCTATCGGCCCTCCACCGGCCGACTAGTGGCCCTGAGGGAATGTCGGCTGCCCTCGCGGGCGCCACGTAAGCCTGTCGGCTATTGGGCGGCCGACAGTCGGTTGTCGGCAGCCACGGCCGGCCAGGACATCTAGTTTTGCAATACTCCTATAACAGCTTCTATATTCACAATTAATCTTAAAAAAATATTATTTTAAAAAAAAATTCCAAAACAAGGTGATAGTTGTAGAGGTGGCTATGGATATACTCCCCAAATACCGGAAAGAAGTGATTTCTAGAGTTATCCTAAGTCAAAATTTTTAAACTTTGATTGAATTTCTAGAAAAAAAAATTAGGATTTATATTATCAAATTGGTATTATTAGATTTACCATATAATATATTTTCATAATGTACTTACAGATGTTGTTACTCTTTTATATAAAGTTAGTCAATCCTTTTAGAGACAAATGGAATATTTTGGACAGTTGACCGACCCTCATTTGCATTTATAGATGTCGCTGAAAATTGGACCGTCTCTAGAAAAATTAGTCTCTACAAATTACTTTAGCAGCTGCATGCTAGTGTTATCGCCCTAAAACATCGTTTGATTTGTCACAATATTATTCATGTCTATTGGAGCCAATGGCGCCTCAAACAGCTGTTAGCCGATCCTACATCTGAAGCCTGAATTAAAGGAATATTAATTAATTCAGTTTTTTTCCACCTCAACTTTCAAGTAAAGGGTTCGGAGCAGAGTTCAATCAAATGTTAAAGTTGCGCACATTGGTCAGGAAAATGACTTTCCTAGTAAGTAGCCTTTTTTAGAACCGGGTAGCGTTAACTCAACAACCCCAACTAAACATCCACTACATTGACTCCACTAGCAGGTCTAATAGAACAATTTCTGAGTCCTTAACCAAATTTACTTTTGCAAGAGTGCTGCTGTGTCGGGTGCGCGGTGTAGAAGATGGGGTTCGTTTATATGCATGTGAATGGGAGATGGTAAAACGACTGCTATATAGTCCTCGTTCGAGGGATATATGTTGACGGAGACCTATGAAACAACTGCTTTCTAGGACTGATATACTTCTTTAAATAATATGGGATGAATATCTTAGGTTGAACAAAGCTCAACTCTCTTGAGTTCCCTGGCCTGCCTAGCTAGTTCCAAACTTAGGCCTGTTTGGATCCCATTAATTGAAACCAATATCTAGAAAGTTCCTCCTATTTATTTCATTATTAGATTATTTCATATTTCTTCTCAATTGCTGGGAACCAAACATAGACTAAGATGATACTTAGTTCCTCTGTAGGGTGGCAAAAACCTGGGTCTGATAGCGTATATATCTAAGCATCCATCAGATAGAACTCTTGGCTAAAACAGGGAATTCATGCATTAGTTTGGAACTGTAAACCAATATCATGAACATACTACACATGGCGATTTTACTTTACCTTATATGCACGGGACCTTCAGTCATCATCCCTTTTCCGTGCATTTGCCAGGATCAAAGCACCACGTGCACAAACCTCCAAGCTAACAAGCACATCGATGAACCTCAAGTCAAACTACTACATCTAGAACATTTTTGGTCGTTGTGTGTGCTTCCTCCCTAGGAAGGGACTTTGTGGGAAGGGACTTTGTGGAGAACAGGAACCGAGTCATGGACGCTGGGAGGCCTAGTGGTTTCTGAGTAAATATTCTTTTTAATACACTATAACTTATACGTATTTATATGCTTCAAGTCATGCGTTTTTGTTAATGTCAAGGTTGGCATGGCTTGGGTATTGGACCCACTAGATAAGGACGTGGACACATAGAGACTTCCTATGCATTCTCCAGATGTATATGAAGTATCCTTGTTAACATAGATATGTATACTAGGTAAGCGTGCCCGTGCGTTGCTACGGGACAATAATTTTTTTAATAAAGACACACAGGTCGCGCGATAAGATAACAATACTATAAAATTAAATACCAACATACTCATCGAAACAACCAAAAGATAATAAAACCTCTAATATATTTGCATTCCTTAAAGATCTAGGAGTCCTAGAAACAGGCATTCAAACCATAATTGCATATTTGCATTCCTTGTCAATGCTAAGGATCTAGCATTCTTGTACAGTAGGGAACAATAGGTTAACGTCTCCCCTTGGTAAAGATGAGCATTATAATTATTCTTGCGCAACTAAGAAAAAGAGATAAAAGGAACATCTTAATGTTTCTACTTGATGGATCGTTTATATCTAGCTGCCTTTGAGTTCACATACATATATACAATTATGTGGTCAAAAACATAAATTATACTTGTCATTTGTCAACAGAAATTTCTTAAGCCAGATACCTAAAATATGATAGTAACCATAACTCCATAAGAAACCACGGTGTACCAACAGATTTATGAAAAATGACATCAAATACTACCTTAAGAATCAGCGGTCGTGCTTCAAATGTAGGAACAACAACCATGACCTCTGAGTCAAAATGTCCTGCCCTTCTCAATGTTGGATCAGTGGCATCTACCCTAAGGAGTTTTATCCCATGAAGCCTGAGAATATGCTTCTGAAAAAGCTTCATGTAGCAACTTTTCTCCCTCTCCCACATAAGCTTTGTGTATAGAATATGGACTGTCAAGGTAGCCAGAAGTAATATATTTCCATGTTTCCTATGGTCCAGTCGCAATCGACACTATCACGCCCATCACGCCAGCATCCCTCCTCGACGCCTCACACGCTTGCGCTCCGATCCTCCCCAATGCCAACGCCCTCCCCTCCGGCAATAGCATCTCCTCCCCGACGCTGCCCCGCACACCCGCTCCAACGCACTCTAATGATACCTCCTCCTCTGTCCTCGGCGGTGGCGGCAGCGACCAGATAGGTTCTAGTGTTCCGACGAGCCTCTCCCTTCTTCTCCACCTCCAGTGGGGTATAGAAGGGGTCGGTGGACTGAGGAGAGGCAGGTGTGAGGCGGTTGGGGAAGGATGCTAAGCGGTTTAGGGGCCCTAGAGGCGGCGGAGGCGGCCAGGACAGATCAGGGCAAGGGAGCTCCGGTGAGGTGGGGTAGGGGTGGGAAGGTGGCCACCGCCGGCTTGCTAGGGCTCAGCGGGAGCTCCGTGGCTACCGCCGTCACCGCCGTGGAGCTCCGGCAAGCCCTAGCACACCGGCGGTGAGGACGACTGCTGGATGAAGAAGATTAGTGGCTGCCTGAGATCCGCCGGATGTTGACCTAATGGTGGAAAATTTTTGCCTAAATAGAAGCCAAATTTCAGGCGCATGAAGAATATTAGTTCCCATATATTTCAAATTGGGTGCAAAAATAAGGTGCACAAGTAGATGTAAACACTAAATAAAAAAGTTCAAAGTAAATTCAATACTTGATCATTGTCAGGTGCACAATTGTGTTCTCGATCAATAGCTCGAACCAAGCTGTTATTGTGACAAGTCAAATAAATATCAAACTCCACAAAAAAATCTAGGCATTTCAAGGTTATTTGAGATAGAGCTCTTCTTAGATGATGTAAAATAGAGCTGAGGGCTAAGACGAAGAAATGCAAATTCAGTATCTTTCCGGTGCCAGGGTTTCCTGCGTAAGACTTGGCCATTGCAAATTAGAACTGAAATGCAAACTAAAACAACCAAAAGATGGTTCCCTGCGTAAGACTTGGTCCTTACAGCTCAACACATCACATTGCAAACAAATCATATGATATTTAGCACAAAAGTCAAGCAATCCGTCAAGCTTCTCCTACAAATCATGATATTTAGCATAGAAAGGATCTACTTGTCCATATATAGACATAACACTATGTCGATTGCACATTGAATTGGATCAAGGTTTTCAAAATGCTGTCTACTGTTGCTGCAACGTTAATGGATGTTGACATACCTTTTTTATCATGTTGCACTTCCCATCTATCCCTTCGGCCAACACCAACTTTCTGATCCAATGCCACGATACTGCAGCTATAGAAATATAAAGACAACATGGTGTAGGAAGTCCACGTGGTGTAGGAAGTCCACGGTGTCCACCTCCCTTTTATGTTGAATTTGAAACATCTTTTATCTTTTGAATAACTTATTGATATAGGAAGTCCACGGTGTGCTCAAAAAACACGCTAAATAAGAGATATCACTCCCTAAAGATTAATTAAAAAAATAAAAGACACCTGAAAGATAAGATGGTAACTTGAAAGCATAATATGCATTAATGAACTGAACGAAAGATTTTTTTTTTTTTGAATCAACATGCTTATGCTCTTGTGCATCATAAACTCAAGGGGACAAAATATTGTTGCTAAGTTCAGAGTGTACAGTTGAAACAAAAACCGACTAATTATCTTACAGGAAGAGCATATACAATTGAAGGGCATAATTCTTGAACTCACTTTTCAGATATCGATGAAACAGAGGTTGCCATCTATTCTATTCTGCACTTCCTTGATTGCAGCAACAGAGCCAGATGTGGCCGCTCTATTTGCAGCTATCTCCAGTTCGAGCAGCCTAGTTGTACAATGAAACAATTTGAGTTCCTGAAACAAGGAGGCTTATTCCATTATCATACTGTACACATGGGGAATTGTTGGATACCTAAAGTTGTAGGGCACGCTGGACAGCTAGGTCTGACAAAGGCACCGAGACAAGGAGTCCTTCTGAATTCCAGAATCCACTCCCGTTCGTTCATTCCTGCTCCAAAATGCCTAAATCTGCGATGTCACGGTGTTCATCTGAGATTGTAGCACCTGAGGCCGTGCTCGGCGTACGCGCTGCCGTCGAAGTAGGTTTGGGAGCTGATGCCGTGGCTCTGGCAGCCAGCCCACTCGCCGGCATAGCCCACAAACACGGACGGACGGCAGAGGCTGAGGCACCACTACCCTGGGTGGCCCTGAGCGGCAGCCTCCCCTCGGAGTCGGCGAGCAGGGAGAGAGCCTTCAGCAGCAGCGATGCCACCAGCTGCTAGCACTTGGCCGGGGATCCCGCATCTACTTGCCGCCGCTGTCCGTTTGAGGTCACGCGGTGACCCCGCCGCCACCGCCGGCGATGCTCAACGGCCACAGGATCACGTCGTCGGCCTTGCGCTCCTTGAGCGCATCGAAATCGTGCAAGCTGCCGCCCTTCTGGCAACCGGAAATTAGGAGGAGAGATTTTTTTTTTGCAAACCCGAAATCAGGAGGAGATAGCGGTGCACGAGATTGCGAGCGTTTCCTTTTTCCTCCGCAACGTGGGAGACTTTCCTTTTCTCACGTACGTGATTGTTTTTCTTTCCCAATTTGCGTATCCATTGCCGTATCGTGGGGGAAGCTAGGGGAATTGCATGAGGGATGCAAGGGGAAGCGAGGGGTGCGGATCGCAGCAAGCAGAACCATGGGCCCATGTTAGAATGTCGCACCAAAAAATGTCCACTCTTTAGTTTTTTTAGTTGTGAGAGATATATACTACTCCGTTTCTTAAAAAGGTCGCTATGGAGTATGCTAGTCAAGCTTTCTCAACTTTAACTAGGTTTGTAAAAAATAGGTGCAACATTTGTATCTTCAAATAATTTTATTATGAAGGGATATTCAAAGATCTATCCTATGATACTAAATATTATATACCATAAATATTAATATTTTGTTATATATTTGGTCAAACTTAAAGATCGTTGATTTTTTGGAAGCAAAGAACGAATGACTCTTTTTTAGGAATGGAAGGCGTAATTGTTATGCTAAGTTTTGACCAAATATATATAAACTTGTTTAGTATCATAGGATAGATCTTTAAGTTTGATAGGAATAGGGCATACAGGCTCAACATTAATCAACTAATTGGAATTGTAACACCATAGCCCCTAGTAGAAGTCTATATTAATTGTGAAGTTGTCCCAAGGGGCACATATATGGCTGTGGTTGATCGATTTAGTACTACCTTAGAAATTTAGAAAGGTAGGGGCTAGCTTATAAGTCTTGTCATTCCAAATGTATAACAACTCTGGATTAAGCTTTTTACACGAAGCGAGGACGAAAGTGTAAGAAAAATATTATACGTATGCAAGCCAGTCGTATAACAAAACAAATTGACTGGTATATGTCTCACCATGTAAGGTGTGTTACATGAATTGTATAACAAAACAAATTGGCCGGTATGTCTCGTCATATAAGGTATGTCTCACTGTAACTTTGTACTTAAAAATTATTATGCATTGTGTTTCAACCGAATTACTTAACATTTTTTAATTTAATATGCAAAACATGCATGTGCACCAACGCACTGTCATAAGCATGTACATTTTGGATAATACATTTTTCGAATACATGAAGGTCACCGGGTGGCACTCGAGGCACCTAGAGAATGTAAGAACTAAGTCATCATTTCATCATACAATTTGGGCACGCAAGCATACTACAAGAAATTGACCTTCTGTGACGATGTTTAGAGTTTGTGACGCACCTTCTATGACAACAGAATACCATTACAAAAAGGCCACAGTGACAAAAAATAGTCTCAATCGTCACAATTTAAAATCGTACTGTTTCAGATTGTGATGATTGAGACTATTTTTTGTCACTGTGTCCCTTCTGGTATTCTGTTGTCCTAGAAGGTGCGTCACAAACCCTAAAAATTGTCACAGAAGGTCAAATCTCTTGTAGTATGCATATGTTGTAAACATCATTTTAAACTAGTAGGATGCACCGCTGCGGGTATGAAGCAGAAATATAAGGAGTTTATATATGAATTAATAGATACATATATATGGATGTAGTAGGTCAATTACGGAGGTTGTATCCATTGACATACAAAGTATAGATTATTTGAACTGGACATCATCCAAATCTTATCTACCCGAACCCCCACCCCTACTTTACCTGAGGGTCATCCCCCCTCCTAAAATTTTAAGAGTTTTCTTTCATAAAATTATGCATGTTTCGAAGAACCACAAGTAATCATGTGATATGTAGTTTTGATAGTTTTTATTTACAAATAGGTTTTTATTTAGAAATGGTTTAATTTTTTACAAAAAAGTTATCGAAATATATCCATGTGGGGTCTTGTTTTGAAAAGTTTATTGTGAGGAACACTATTCTGCAATTGGATTTTCATTACGATACTTAGTTTAGGTGGTACAACTTTTTTTCTATTTCAAAAAAATAGCTAGTGGGAGATAAATGAGCTTTAGTAGGGGTAGCTTCTTTGATGATGTTAGCTGACATCACTTTTGAAGTCTCAACCAATCAAAAGTAAGAGAATTCCTTAGCGAGGGTTAAGATTATAGGAGTTATAGATTATATGTTTTCTTGCAATGGCCTGATGACCCGGCTGTTACGGAGATAAAACTCACGATGAAAAACTCCTGGAAATCGATCAGGACCAATGAAGCTAAACACAAGAATAACGAGTACCATGACCCATCGTCCGTGATAGGACGTCAAGGTGGGATTTTGCTTCAGGCTTCGCGACTGGCTCGGTTTAAACTTTTAGTTCGTTGAAGACAATATGCGTATGATGTAACATACTAACATTATTTAATTTACTATATATTTTTGTGATGTTTTATCCAGATTTGAATGTATCGTACATGTCTATATGTATATATGCTGATTAAAACGTGCATATATGTATAGTGTCATAGACATTTGAAATTGGTGCATGCTGTGAACATATGGGTAACAAGTTCTGGGGCTAGGGAAGTCAATATCATGTGAGACCGTTACTGTTTGTTTTCTCGATCCACCATCTACTCATTAATTTGATTTAACTGCATGGTGAAACGCATGTATAGAGGTGGTAGTTTTTTGGACTTTGGCTGGCTTGGAGATAAACTTTGGTCGTCTCAGACTCTCAGTGTATAGTAGAAGGTACATATCTACAGAAGTAAAAAAATGTCTTATAATTTAGAAAAAAAGAAGTACATCTAAGTTTATTTTTATAATGATGTCACTTAGTTACCCTTTTTCAATATAATTTTCAGTGGGGGCCTGCTTTTCCTATTTTCGTAAAAAAAAAAAAACTATCAGCAAAACCCGCGTCTTAGTTTATCTAACCAATGCTCGATATCTAGACTGGATGATGAACTGGAAGGTAGCTAAGACGCACGTTGCACAAGTCTAGTCAACAATATGATGCATGGGATGGGACCAACAGGCTACTAGTACTATTTGTACAACCAAGAGCTAACCAGATGATATGGAACTATATAGGCCTTCATTGCGAGCCTAACTCCAACAAGAGCTAGCCAGCAGGCAGACATCAGCTCATCGATCCCAAATCTGACATATAATTAGTGTATAAGACATAAGCCTGTCGTACCTTGAGATGGCTACTACGTCGGTGGAACCCGAGGTGATTATATTGGCCATCCATCAACTTCAATTTCCATTTCAGTCGCAACAACAGTATAGCAATTCTCGCTCATTAAATTTCAGGTGACGAAGAAGTCGGTGACTGTGGATGCTGTCCCTTACTTCTCCATGGCTACTGCTGACGAGGAGTTCATGGATGTGATGGTACGCGTCAGCGCATCACCTGATAAGCTGACAAAACGTGTCCCGATCGACCTAGTTGTGGTGGTGGATGTTAGCAGTGACGACAGCAAGCTGGATATGCACATCAAGAGGGCTATGGGGTTCATCGTCGAGCAACTTGATGACGGTGACCGCATCGCTGTCATTGCGTTCAATAACGCCGTCGCTGAGAGCACACCCAACTTGTTGAGGATTTCGGCGAGTAGCAAGGCACGGGCATTGGCTAAGGAGATTATCATCAGAAAGCTCCAGGGGAAGAGCGGAACTCCGTTTAAACCAGGCTTGGAGCAGGCCGTGAATGTACGTACGGTGTTTCATTCCTCCTTCTTTGCAGCAACTTAATTTGTGATTTTGTTTCTAATCTGCACTGCCATTGTTCTTTTTCACGACTCCCTCCAAAAGTCCAAACTTGTTTTTACTTGAACATGTATTAATGGCCCGCAGATCCTAGGCGGACGGTCGGACGATACAAAGAATCGTCTAGGCTTCATCCTCCTCCTGTCCGACGGAGACGACAAGAGCCCGCAGGTGCAGTGGTGGGAGTGGGACAAGAAGGCCAAGAAGGCGCCGCCGTCGTCCACGTCCGACGACTCCGAGAACGCCAGGGCATTATTGCTGAAGCTGAAGCGTCGGTACCCTGTCCACACGTTCGGCTTGGGCGCGGCTCACGACGCCAAGCCGCTCTTCTTCATCGCCCAGGAATCCGTTGGGACCTACTCCTTCGTCAGAAACAGACATCTCGGCGACTTCACTGAAGCCTTGGCTGTCTGCCTCATCGGGCTCAAGAGCATCGTCGCCATCGACACGAAAATCCAGGTCGCGCCGGGCTCAAAAGCGGTGGAGATAAAGAGAATTGGATACCACGGCACCGGTTTCCAGGGGAGGTTGGAGCCGGGGACCAACACCGCCAAATTCGATGTTGGCACCCTCTACGCCGGCGAGAAGAAGAGCTTCATCGTCAGGATTTGCTGTGAAAAGTGTAAAGATCCAGAGCAGATGCTGCTGGTCATTGCTGGCGGCAGCTACAAACAAGCCAAGAACACCACCTCGGCAGCAACGGGTGACGACGACCACCCCATCATCATGGAGAACTACAAGCTATCCATACCGAGGCTTGCTGTCTTCTTTCCATTATTCCAGCAGCGTAGCCTCCGTCCAGAGGTTGCGGGAATGCTGGTACGGTTCAAGGTTCTAGAGGAGCTCGACTTGTTCCGGGAAAGAAAGATCGAAGGCTCCAAGCAGCAGAAAACAGCGGCGGCCAAGCAGGAGGAGAAGAAGAGCGATACCGCTAAGCAAGAGTTGCTGAAAACTTGGGGAGGGTTGAAGCAGGAGACAATAGCTTTTTGTGAGGAAAAACTAGAGGCAATAATAGTCGAGATGGACTTGGTCGTGGGGGAGCTTGACAAGAATATCACAACCATGGCGGATGAATTGGCTGTCGGCACATACGGACCAGCCTATCTCTACTCGTGGCTCTCAAGCTACAACATGCAGCGCGCCAGCACCATGGGCTCGCCTGGCATGGTTGCTGAGAAGGAGTTCCTCACGCCGGCGATGAAGGACGAGCTTGAGGCGGCGGCGAGGAAGAAGAAGAGCCAGCTGCTGGCACACCAAGATGCTGCTGCTGCTTCCCTTGTCCGGCAGGCGGTCCAGGGCAAGACGAAGCAGCAGCGCGTGGGCCAAGACGAAGCGGCTGCTGCCCGTGTCTGCATGTGCCGCTTCCTGGATCTGGACCTGATCAACAAGCGGCTCAAGTTCTGGGGCAATGAGAAGGTCAAGTCCCTCATCGTGTCCCCGGAGCTGGACGCCGCTGGGGACTCCGACGACCGCCTCTTCATCATCGCCGCCACCACCCGGTCGGAGGGGTCGCTCGAGCGCATCAACCAAAAAATGTACCAAGACATATTCGACTGGGTACGTAATAAAACACTCATGCACCTAATAATCACCTATATATTGCTGTGCAGATTCCAAAACTAATAAACTCATATCCTTTAATTTGGTTATTCATCCAGGTCGCCAAACAAGTCGTTGACAAGATGCAGTGCAAGTGCAACTGCGAGACACCATGATGAATGCGATCTTGGCTATATGACTCTAGTAGTGCTTGAAATGTTGTGTGTTGTGAGTTGTGTGCACCTCTTCTTGGTGGTTACTTACTTATATTTCACATATATATCCCACGTGATGATAATACGCGCGTGTCCTTTCCATTCCAAATAATAATTAACGACCAGCTGCGTCTGGTCGTCATACATGTACGTGTTTTGCTACTTGTCCTGCATGCCTATCAGTGTGTTTGTTTGATACCTTGTAATCTTGTATACTCCCTCCGTATCGTTAAAAGAGGACGTTCTGGCCTAGACCCTCGATTGCGAGAAGGAAGACGTTTTACTCTCTCATACGGTAGTCTGGACGGAACTGCCCACCGCGCATTAATGCAGCACCGCGCCCTCATCACCTCGAGTTCCGTCCGTATGCGCATGCGCTGAGCTGCTGGCCAATCGCGTCAACCGTAAAATACGCAAAATCAACAAAAACTGGCGAAAGCAGGAGTCGAACCTGCATGGCCTCAAGTCCAACCCGCTACGCTAGCCACTAGGTATCTGTTCCTTTCTTGAATAGAATGAAGCCGCCATGGTATTAATAGGGGTAGACAGGGAATACTACACCCTAATTAATCACTCCTTGGTATGCTAAATCATGTCCAAAACGTCTTCTAATTACGATATGGAGGGAGTACGTTGATAAATAAATCCTATGATACTCCCTGGAGTATACAATATTATTTGGGAAACACATGTACTACTATTTGCTTCATGCTTTTAGCTACAACAAAATTATAAGTTTCACTGAGCATTACAATTTTGATACAAAGTTCATCGTTATCCGACTTCATTTGCAAAAGTCACGATTATTTATATTGTAATAGTTAGGGGTATTTTGGTCACTTTTAACTTCTCTCCCCCTCTCTTCACTACAAGATAATATTAGTATCCAGGAGCCATACCAGCAAAGACAATATTAAGTAGTGTCGATTACCAAATACCACCATATAGAGTGTCCTACAGCAAATTTACTCATTAAAACAAGGGAATTATACAGAATCTAGCGCTTTTTTAATTACTCCTCCCTAAATTTTCGAGGAAAGTATCGGAAAGCAATTATTCTAAAAAAAAGGAAAGGAAAGGAAAGCAAACGTTTTTATTTTATTCATGCTTGGCTGACGGCGGAGCCGTTACAACTTACACATACATATTACACCAACATTACCATGCATGCATAATACTGCACACGATCAAACATAAACTCACGCGAGGAATTGAAGTGGTGGCCGACAGGGGGGAGGTCACGCTGGGGAATGAAGACGTTGGGGTCGGTGATATAATTTCTAGAGAGGGTTTCTTGATGATATATGATAGCCATCCAACATCTCTAGTTTTATAAGTTGGGATTCTCCTAATGCTACTTCTTTTTTTTCGATCAAAGAAGAATTAAATAAAACATTAATACGTTACAAACACACTGGATTACACAAATATATATCCATAAACTGATTTTCATCTAAATTGTATCCACATTGTGAATAGCTTGAAAGATGAAGCTATCCAATCCTACAACCTCATATTTTGGTAAAATTTGGATTGATTATTATCTTATTGTAGCTTCATCTCTTCGTGATCAAAAATAGGGCTAAGGGCGGATAAGGTGGGCTGGGCCTTTTTGTTTCTTCCAATTCTATGTCCATAGCTCTCTTATATTTTTACTTACTCTCTTATTTCTTTAGGCTAGCCTAGGCTCTAGACTGTGGGTCATCGCCTAGAAACCGTCTAATGCCTTGTTAAATTTTTCTTAAACCTACATATAAATTACCTAGCTCCACTATTATTAAAGATAAATAAAATACCTAATTCGGCATCTAAATTACAAATCCTCTTTGCTGTTAAAAATTACCCCAAAGTACTCTATACGTGGTTTTAGATTATCAATTTTGTCCCTTGTGAGTTGTGACTATAAAAAATAACTCGAGCTATACATATTTTTCTTTGAGAACATGTGTTCACATTTTCATTAAGAAGAAGAGATGGAATAGAAAACCTTAGAAACCTAAGGGCGAGCTGCCCTATAGGCGCCTTAAACAACTACCTCGCTCTATTCAACTGGCTCATAGGCTGATTGATAAACTGAAAATGACTTAGTTTTTAGAGATGAATATTGTTGGATTGGCTGATAGGCTGATTGATAATCTGAAGCGAACAAAGCAGCATGTCGTCATAGAAACCCACAGGTTTGGAAATTCTCAGAAGTCGTGCTTTAATCTGATTTCTTGTTTCTACATTTGGTACAAGAGGGGCAGATGACTGAGGTGCTGTAATTTCTGAATCATGAGGAAAGGGAAATCACAGGTTAAGGAGAAGGCGCTGGAAAAGTTAGCTGAGCTTACAGTCAGGGCATGTTTGATAGGGATTAGGATTGGGATAGAAAATCACTTATGCCACCCTCTAAAAGATCTCAGCCATCCATTCTTTATATCTCATTTAATTCTACTCATTTATCTATTTCTCTATTCCTATCCCACCTCCCATTTCCCATTATCAAAACAAGCCCGAGTTAGTGCATCATCTCCAAGTAAATGCAGTTTTGCCGGCCCTTCACTGATGCAGAACAGATTAAGCACATCCGCGACAGTTCTGGGCTTTTGTGTCGTGGTTAACACACATCCGTGACGGATCCATAAAACAAGCAGTCTACAATGTTTGTGTGTCACAGGGCCAGACCCGGACCAGAAGGAAATGATCGCCGCAACATTTTCTTGCTTGTTGCTAGCTCATCGTCAGAATATGCATGATACATCACGCGCACATATAGAGGAGTATATTTGGTTACGCCATTTCTGTAGTGGTTAGACCCAATTATTGGAGTCAAAAAAAAGTTTTGGTAAAAATAAATAGATCGGCAATGAAGAGTCAAACAAAATTATTGGTTTG